>DWLH01000059.1:0-43121 GCA_018249795.1 Heliconius telesiphe telesiphe | reverse complement strand
AATAAATTTTATGGCTATTTATAGTGTTATTAGCGAATTAATACTTAAAATATATATTTTTTAATTAATATAATAACTCCATCATACCTGTAATGTAAAAGAACCTTTTTTTGACATGTTTACCTTTGTTTGTTTGTCTTTGTGTTTTTTTATGTCATGCCTTCGTGAATCGAGTATAGCCGCTTTAATATCAAATTTTGTCCCCCCATTTAAGGCTATTATTTTTAGGATTTAACAACAAATCTATAGTTAAAAAAAAATTCCTGAAAAAATACTATCTGCAGATGCTAGGTGCCAAATTGCATAATTCTAAGTCAACCAAAAGTATCCTATTAATTATGATTCCTTTTATAGTATCAAAAAGGGGATACGTGTTTTTTGCGATATATACGGTCATATCTTTTTTTTTAATTAATGTAGAAATAAATGTTTTTATGGAAATCATGGGGCTGTAGAATTAGGTAAATGGTTTGAATTCCAACTCGATATCTCCAAGCATTCCTGAGAGAAAGGCTCTTGACACACAGACTGACAGACAGACAGACAGAGCAAAAGGTACGGAACCAAATAAGAATTATAACAAAATTGTGAGTTCAGTTGATTCAAACAAACTTTTGTAATATACCATTGTGAATGATAACTCGATTTTATATTAGCGTTCTTTTAATTCGGCTCAGTACAGCCATTCACAAAAAATAAGATGAAATTGCAGGTAAACCTTACGATTTAAACCAATAGAAAAATCGAATGTAAGAAATGCAATGTATTTTGTTTACTTATTTGGTATTTTAGAAAGCTTACTAATTTATATTTCAATTATTCGAAGGCCATAGAGATTATTAATATTTAGAGACGGGGATTTTTTTTTTAGCTTCACGCTCCATCACGTAAATAGCAGGGTAGACAGAGGGCCTAGTTATGACACCCTACTTTCTGCCAAATTTTTGAGGCAATGCGTGTGTCTTAACTCTGGCCCCAAGTTACCTCTACCTATCCTGCTATGTATGTATGTATGGAAATCGAGCCCACAACCTGTCGCGTTTACAATCGCACGTTTATGTACCTGCGCCTCGACGATTTCAAGGTTTATTTGATGCATAAAAATATATTTTCAAAATATGGTACTATAAAGATAAACTTAAAAAAATCTTTGTTACAGTAAAGTAATTTTTCTATAAAAATAAAATTTAAAAGCTATTTTATGAGATCGATGGTAACATAGTCGCTCATAGTGAGGTAAAAATAATCTCGTTAGTCTATCGTACGAAAACAGGTATTTTGGATCTCCGAGATAGTATCTTGACATTACATTCTGTAACTTTGAGGAAATTGGATTGGTTAATCTTAACTAGGCTCGAGCGTCGCTTATTGTTGGAGCTACTGGAAACTCTCACTGGAACTTATAATTGATTTATAGTTTGACCGTTTATATACAAAATTGTTGCTGAATTGCCATCCGTAGCTTAAAAAATATATTTTTATTTTGAAACTAAAACTAAGGGGCTTAATTACAAATTTAACTGGATGTTAAAAAATATTGTTATTACTGCTCTAAGCTTCATATACATATATTATTGTAATATGTTTAATCTTTATGTATTTATTACTATTTGCGCAATAAAAAGAACGAAGAATAGTGACTTTTCTAACACCAGTAGTCTCTACCTCCCAACCTGAATGTCGTCTACCACCATCATGAGACGGCACGGCCGGCTTTATTATTTCTGACGGAGATTCAGATTGGCTGACCGAGCGACACAGCCTATCTTCAATACCCCGGGTACAAAATAGAACACAATTTTATGCCTCATGCCGGGATTTAAGTTTCCGTCGTTTTGCCAATTTAAAAGGTCGGGACCTGTCAACCATCTGGGTCCGTGTGGACTCGGATGATCGTGTCCAAGTCTACGTATGCCTTTATAGGTCCCACAGCGTAAGTGCAGTGTAATGCAGAAACGGATCGGCTCATGGAGCACATGCAATCGGCTATCGACGAGATCGTGATTATCCCCTCTGCGGAGATCGTGATACTTGACGATTTTAATGCGCACAATGGAAATTGGCTTGGGTCACATACCAGCGATCACGCGGAGAGGGCTACATTCGACCTTGCTATGGCGAATGGTTTGGCAATTGGTTGAGTCGCCTACGCGACTCCCTGATGTGGACAACCACAATGCCTCCTTGTTGGACCTTTTGCTTACTTCTCATCCGGTACAGAATCAGGTCATTGTCGATGTCCTTTTGTGGTCTTAAGACCACTGCCTGGTACGGTGTGTCGTGCTCATTAAACGCGGCAGGGGCAGAACACCCGCAACTCGTCGGGTCTGGCACTTCAAGCCAGCACATTGGGATGAGATGCGTACATTTTACTATGACTGGGGTTGTATTATCACTGGTAGCTGGTGTACTTTTCTTCCGATGATCCTAGTGTGATAGTAATGTGCTGCTGCTATTGCTGACGTGGTTCTACAGGACATGAGAATTTATATTCCTAGCACTGTAGTGAAAATCGGTGGCAAGTGACAGCCGTGGTTTGATACATCTTGCAATCTTGCTGTGGACCGAGGCACTGGTTACTAAGGATCCGAAGGTGAAAGCCTCAAAGAGGGATAATCGAGCCTCTAGGTAAGTTAAAGTAGCAAATTCCCAGAGCAAGGTCCGAGCATATCGCCAAAATCGGCGAGAAACTTGAGAGCTACCCGTCCAGAACTTATCAGTTTTTCGCGCTCTCAAAGGTGGCACTTGGAAATAATAACGGAGAACATCATAAATGTCCAGCTCTTGGTTTATCTAGTGGAACACTGATTGATTAATGACCGTTAATATGGCTTCCGCCATGGTTGCTCAACCGGCGATCTTTTGGTGTACTTAACCCACCGCTGGGCTGCGGCTATCGAAAGCAAGGGAGAGGGTCTGTGTAGTTAATTTACACATGGCGAAGGCATTCGATCGAGTGTGACATGGGGCGCACCTTGCAAAGCTTACATCCTGCGGACTTCCCGAGAATTTATGCCAGTGGGTTGCTAGCTTTCTCGATCGATCGATCAAAGTCGCTGTGGACGATTTTTGCTCCGAATACATGCCTGTGAATCCTAGTGTTCCCCAAGGCTGCGTGATATCCACTACGCTGTTTCTTCCTTATCTCAATGATACATTCATTGCTATGCAGATGATAGCACAATGGACGCTGCTAACTCCGGCCGCGCAAGTTTTACTCAGTGAAACGTCAACCAGTGACGAAATAAACTTGTGTCTTCAGTTGAGGCATCCCGCGGGAATGTTTTCTCATGGGATGAAAGGAACTTGGTTCAATTCAACCACAAGAAGACACAAGTTTGCGCGTTAAACACTTAACCCCCATTTGTCGTGTAACCAGTTTTCCAAAACACTCCCCTTTTTGCCACGCCCAGTATCAGCACATTGGGCCTTAACGGTACGAGCGACTGCAGGGAACGCGATCGTCTGCAATCTGGATTATTGTATAGGATATTTGTTTACAGCGTCAAGTTTTGTCTGCATAACAGGGTAAATAGAGAGTATTTAGTGTTAAGATCAATTTTCGAGTAACTACGCTGCGTTTGATCTTAATTTCTGAACAAAGAAATGGTGAACCCATAAAACGTGATATACATCATATTATAAAAGCACATATAAACGAAATTACACTCTAATTACAAAACAAATTTAAAATGCTAATATAACAGTTCAGCTAACATTTGTTAGTTCACGCGGAAAAGGGCAAGTTGGGATGATCAAAGAAATTTTTAAGACAAGGTGAAGCAACTGTGAAAAGGACCTTAATTGATCTTTTGTTGGAATAAAGGCCGTAAAGTTTGTAGTAGGTGACGATATTTACTTACAAATAAAAATAATAGGTATATATTTATGTACATAGAAAATTTTACACTTTATGGACTGTTTCAAATGAAAAACCTAAAAAGTAAGTATATATTATATTAAAACATACTTTCTTTTCCTTTATGGATTCCATAGTTCAAAAAAAATACGGAAGCCTTATAGGACTTAACATTTTGTCTTCTGTCTCTATCTATTTCTGTCTGTCACGTCTCTCTTTCTTAATGTGGAAGCATCTTGCTCAAATTTATTTCAAATACTAACTTCTGCGTATAGTATTTTAAGCCATAATAAAAATTCTGAAGATTTTCCTGTTTCCGCATAAGAAATAATAAATAAAATCTATATATTCCTGGGTACTTCATTTTTACCAATGATCATGGTTAATGGCAAGATATATTTGAGAACTTAATAAATAAATATTTAAAAAATGCGAAAATTTGTAATTAATAGCTAAATTACAGAAATACTCTAAAGAATGAATTTCATACATTATCTTTGTCAACTTTTATAAGTTGTGACCTTCAATCATTAAATTGGTATGTAACCCATAAAAACGAAGCGCGTTTGCACTCGATCGGTTTTTTTCAGCATCGTACTGAGATAATTTATTGCCAAGACACTCCAATCTCCACTTATCCGAATTTGTGAGATTGCGTAATTGAGTGGCGAAACTCAACCTCGCACTTTGTCTTAGCCAAAATGCACTATAATTCCGTTTTACATACATTATTTTAGTTTTTATTCATATTGGATTTACATTCTATGTTATCTTCATACTGTATACGGTATGCGGTATGTTCTGCCCTCTCTGTCCAATTTCTCTAGATAGCAGAGTAGGCAAGGGAATCTAGTGTTAAAATACTCCGTTCCCCATTTTCTGTTGCCAAAGCGCGGAAGTGATAATAATTCAACCCTGAGTGGGAATGGAACCCACGACCGTCGCATACAAAGTTGGACGACAGGCCGTTGCGCCACGAATGCCATATTCGTGATCGCCACATTATTCAACCTATTTATAATAGGCAAAATATTTTATAAATAAAGAAAAGAGACGAGATATCACGTCGGTTGACTTTTAAAATACAGTGTTAGGTAAGGTAGTATTTGAATCTATTACTTTTTGTTAGAATAATGTATTTTGAATAAAAACCTTCTTATAATAGAAAAGCATAATAAAGCAAGTAGAAAACGGAAATTTTCTAAACAACTACCTTGTAAGCAAAGCTCTTTTGAAATTTCATTACTCAGAAACGCAATCAACAATTTTCCTATGAACTTTATTAAAGGAACTAAACTTGTCTTTCTTTATAACTGCAGATAGTAGCTTGAAAGCTTTGCTTACAAAGTCTATTTTATTATTTTAAAACCTCCGTACAAATAGTTTAATTGATATATTTTCTATTGCACATAACACGTTTTGGTACTTAAAAATCAAACATATATTTTTTTAATTCGAGTTCCGTGACTCTACACGCCATGCCTCCAGAATTCGGCAGAAATTGGGGAACGAAGTGTCTTAACACTAGGTTCCCTCTGCCTACTCTGCTGTGTGCGGGATACAGCATGAAGCTGATTACTTTAATTCGAATCAGTTATTTCTGAAAATAGCGCGTTCAACAATACAAACTTTGCAGCTTTATAATACTAGAAAATTTGAAAAATTTAGAACTGGACTTAAGATATATTTAAATTTCAAATGGCCACTACTAGCAAACAATATGAGCTTCAAAGGGTTCAACGTTCTCTTTAAGTAGAAAACTTTCTTAAGTATTAAATCGGAAAAACAGTGAAGCATTCCATCTCAGAAGAATTATCTTACTTTGTTCTTGTCGTGTTTTATCAAAAACTTTAATAGTTACGATGCAAATTTTTTAAAGTTGTATTACAACTTAATTTTTTTTATATGGATTTTGCCACTAGTATACTTAATTTAAAAAATATATTGTGATTTTTTTACTATCACGCATCTCTGTTATTATAAGAGTGAATGAATGAATGGATCTTTGTATTATTTTTTATTTTTTTCGCTTCACGCGGGATGCATTTCGCATATAGCAAACTAGGCAGAGATAAAACACTCCGCTCCCCATTTTCCATTAAATTTTCGTAAAATTGCGTCTCGAGTGACGGATGTCAACGCCTTCGCTGCCCTCTGTATTGTTTGTTACCAGAGCGAGAAAATGACAGTACTAATTGAAAGAGTTCTTCCAATTGGTATATCAAACCAACAACAGTCGCGCCCACACTCAGACGCTGTGCCGCTGTTCCACGACGACGGCCTCATATTTAATATGCTATACCTACACATTACATATAATAAAACTAAAATTCATATATTGGAAGATTAAAGAAGTTCGTCGTACATATACTCGTACTTACAAAGCCTTTGGTCTATTATGTAGTTTTGTGAACAAAGAAGGCTTTTATGATGCTACGGGAGCCTAATGTGGACTTTTAGTTTGATTCGCACATTTTTTAGCTTCAAGCTCCATTCCCATTAAGGCACTTCTATTCCCAGAATTTTCGAGGCATTAAATGTTGAGTCACTCAATGCCATGCTTTACCTAGTTACCAGAGCGAGGAAATGAAAATTTTAAATATTTAATTTTCACCGGAATCGAACTCACAACTTATCGCGTTTACGACCGACCTCTACACCACGATGTGTTACAACTTATTTATGTTGTTAGCATCTCTGTAGGGAGATTTTATAAATTTCCAGATAATTACTAAGAATTCGTCTGGCAAGAGAGGATGCTATTTATTAAATATTTTTAACATTTTTAAAGTGTTATTTCACACTTAGGAAAGAAAAATACTTATTTAGAGAACGTATAAAAATTTGAACCCACGCCTCCTGGTATTTTCATAAGTAGTAGTAAGTAGTAATAAATTGTGTATAATGATATTATAAGTCGATAGTTAAAATTTAAAAGAAAAAAAATATTTTCTCCTTTTTAGAGCGTTTAAATAAAAGCTTTTTCTAAAAAAATTGTTTTGCTTTTAATTTATTTTTTACTTTTTAGCTATATGAAGTATATATGACTTCTATAGCATATCGTGCATTGTCATCCAAACCAAATTTGTATACAAATTTTTACCTGAATCAATTGAAGATATCTACTTCAAAATTGAGCTCAAAGATTTCACCCGAACTAACTAATACATTACTAAATTACATATATTGCAAGTTAAATAAAAGCTTTTAAAAAGAGTTAAAATTGTCTGGAAAGTGAGTTAACTATAACACACCAAACGATATTTAAATGAACGACTAATATTTTATTGAATACTTGGTAGTTATCAAAATAAATACCTATATGTTAAAATTGATATAATTGAACGATTTCTTTTTCAGCAAATATAAAACTACTCGTAACGTACTCGTACTGTATATTTCAAAACCACAAAGCTTTTAAAAGTTTTTATGAAAACTTTGATTCATTATTAATTAACGAAAAATAAACGAACATTCGTTCAATCAAAATCCATATATATATATACATACGAATCAAAATAATTGGCTTGTACCTATAATATGTGAATGTTGATGTGCAATTGGTATTAATCCGGATTTGTTTGCGGGTTGAAGCCTGATTGGAAGGAGTTTGAAGTTGTTTTCATTTACTTGGTTTAGCATGTCAAAACATGGCTTTGAGTGTTGCCAATTAACAGCTAATATCTTAAATTCAGGCAAAAAGTGAAGAACGGCGTGTGCTTGCTTGACATACTGGGTTTTCTCTGCTTACACAGTATTATCATAACAAATGTACTATCAAAGAAGTGCATCGTTGAGTTTTATACTATTTACAATTGTTAGCATAATTTACTTATATTATATACAAGCGGGCCACTTGCTGCTTCATCCGCATAATGATTTTATTATGCCGGATTTGCAAACAGATTGATTATGTAATTTAATATAGCCTGAGACTAGCACTACGCTGATATTGAGGATGTCATGAGCTGCAAAGGCGCTCCCTGCGGGAGTCAAACGTAAACAGAGCGTTGAATTATTTTAATTTTACATTTTGTCGAAGATTATACGTTCAAATGACATGCTATAAAAGCCAAAGCTTATCTTTATAAAATTTTCTTGATGATAATATATATTAAATATAGATAGATTTCGTTCGTAAGTTTCAATATTATTATCAAATACATACCAGTGAAACATCACTTTGCAATTTTTTATAATTTTGAACTACAAAAGGCCTTATTGTGACTTATTTATGATCAAGATAGATATATAGTGTCGCGGACTTTATGTTAGACCTAATAAAAATGAATGTTTTTCAAGGTCAATGTACTGTTATATAATTAATTAATTTTGCCGCGCACGCGCTTAAAGCAATTCGATGATGGCGTTTATTATTATTGTTATTTCCTTATTTACGAGTAACTAAGACGTACAACATAACGTTATATCAGTTAGCCTATAGCACTCCTGAAGATTGTTGCTTTCATACAAAACAAAAAAAAGTTAATCGGACCAGTAGATCCAGAGATCTTAGCGTTTAAACAAACGAACAAACAAACAAACACTTACACGCTTTACTATATTAGTATAGATGGCATTATTTCTAAATTTACATGGTGTCGAGGATAAGCGCGGCGTTGAGTTCTGCCACTCAACACGCAATGCCTCCAAAATTCGGCAGAAAGTGAGGAACGGAGTGTCTTAACACTAGGTTCCCTCTGCCTACCCTGCTGTGTGCGGGATACAGTGTGAAGCTAATAATAATAATATATTAATAGGTGTCACTTTGATTACGAGGACGTCGTCATTTGATATTGTTTCCATTACCGACTGTATAATGTGCCGTGTCTTTTACTGTGGATTTCCTATAAAAGCAGAAACGATACGACACTCATGTCGTTTCTGCAATGTATTTATTACGTTCTAAAATATTGTAGAAGAAAGTTGTTATTAGAATAAGTAGTAACAAGAGTGAAAAAAAATAATAATAAAAGCCGTATTTTATGTCTGATTTATTGGTTCGCCCGACACAATGTTCTTAGAAGATGGAAAATAACGAGTAGGTATGTCACTGATTTTATTTGCCAAACCCACCATGTATAATTATGATGATATATGTAATCATTATTATGGGACAGTGTCTGACTGTAAGCGCGACGGTTGTAGGTTCAATTCCCACTCAGGAGAATAGAGATAATATTTAAATTATTTCCTTACCTCCGCTCTGTTAGACAATGTGATATTGAGTTCTACCACTCAACAAGCAATGTCTCGAAAATTAGATAGAAAGGAAGGAACGGAGAGTCTTAAGGCTAGGCTCTCTCAGTCTACCCCGCTAGGCGTGTCGTCGTATTTTTTTTATAGACAGAAAGAGAACATAAAAAAAAATATTACTTCACAATAAAAATGTTTCATATATCAAGAAACTAGAACTCTAACAACACTGATGTATTGCGTAGAAACACAAAATTTCAAATGATGTACGACACGCGAGCAATCACTTATGTAAGACGATATATTACAGCGTGCTTTTGACTTTATGAAAAGCTCCCAGACGCGATACGACTCGGCTGTCGGCGTGTTTATTTATGAGACTTCCTAAAGTATCTGATAATGACACCATTGTTGCACTGTTAGTATGTGTATGGTATACGCGATATGGTTCTAGGTTCGATTTCCACTCGGCTAATGTTCACATGTAATAATGTAATATTTTACGTAAGCATTGTAGAACTCAGTAAAATTATCTTATTTTTACTTCATATTTACATTTTATATTTACTTCATATTAACTCTTTATTCACTAATATCTGTTAATATAATGTTTGTTTTTATTTAATTTCTCACGACAATGTCAAAATGCGTATAAGATCTTTAAACGGAGAAAATACGACTTCAGAGGGACAACTAGTAGTAGTTGTTGTTAGTAGTAGTAGTAGGTAGTAGTAGTTAGTAGAGGGACTTGTCAATCTGAAGTCTTTATATGAATTCCGTAACTTCATATAAAGCCTTCCCTTCCTTCATAACTTCATATAAAGTTTCTTACACGGGTGAGATTTATTACCGAGTCTGCTTAGTAAAACTGAGTCCCGAGCCAGTTTAGGTTCATTTGACTATTCGAGTGCTTTCAAAAGTATAATATATTCGTCACCTGTATAGGTAAATGGGAAACAAGAATTAATGGGAAACATGGTAATTATAATTCTCTAAAAAGCCCAATGCAATTTGAATATTACGAGTGATGCGATTTCCGGTTACAAGTAAAAATACAACAATAAAATGTATATCGAATATAACTGAATAATATAAAAATCTTTTAAGTACGGTGACCACGTTTATTTTAATTTAAAGCGAGCGTGATCGAGTTTCTTATAAATCTACGGCCACGTGACTCGATTGCGCTATTTTGTTCGGATGTTTTCATTTCTTTACCTAACTTTGTCTCGGTATAACTGAAAGTACTTGAACTACTGAATTATATTTATTTAAAAGTAAATGAAAATATATACATTTTTAAGCTTATATATCTCATAACAGGGTCGATAGAGGACACCTAGCGTCAGGACGTGTGGATCTCAATTTTCTAATACGTTGGTTGGTTGTGGGTTCAATTTCCGTTTCAGGGAATGATTTATTTTAATTTCCTCTCTCTAGACAAATTGCGTTGGTAAGTTCCGCCACTCAATAAGTAATTTTACAGAGATGAAGTTGAAGAGAAAGAGTGGTACTAATAACGAAATGCCAGTATTTTTTTATTAAAAAATATTGTAGTCTTCTAGTAAAGTTGGAAAAAGTATGGTAAAGTATTCACAAAAAATACAGTCAAATATAAATTATATAAATTATGAATAAACATACGTTTTTTTTTTGATGATACTTATAAATAAAACTGATGATACTTATTTATTAGTAAATAAATATAAATACATTTATAAAAAAAAACTAGAAGTACTCACTAGTACCCTAATAAGTTTCTAAATTTATAGTAGGTATGACCTAACAAAAATTGTAAATAGGTAGTAGGTAGGTAGAGTTCTTGTTAATCAGCTGGCGTGATCTGTGACTATAAATATAAGAGCTGCAGTGCGGTAGATAAGGATTATGAAAATATATTTGTTTTATCCACTATTATGTAATATAAATTTAGTTGAATTTTTAAACATATGTTCGTAAGCTTAGCGTAAAACTTTCAACACATTGGGTGTTGAGTAGCCGAACTCAATACAACACTTTGTCTTCTTATAAGAACGAGTGGGAATCAAATCCAAAACCATTGCGTTTGTAGTCAGGTACCGCTGTACCACGACTTCCTTAATTATTTGTAAGTACAAATGTGTAAATGTATGATTAGTAAGTAACTTACAATTCGAACTAGTCTTGAATTCATATCGATTAGGTGTTTCGTAAATTAAATGTAGTTAGTACACGCTATGTCTCAAAAGGGGAAAAAGTAGATGACAACAAAATGATTTATCACTACATTATCTTCGCTTAATTACATATCGTGAGTTGTTTTTGGATTTAATTTCAATTGCCAACAAGCAAATCGCTGTCATACTACACGAAAATATCTCGAAAATTGGGCAGAAAGATGAGAACAAAGTGCCTTTATATCAGGTTCCCTCTGCATACCCTGTCATACACAGGAAGCGTAAGATAGGACGACGACGACATATAATCTACAGTATCTTGATAGAAAATCTCTAAGCAATAGAAACAGTAAATTTTATATTACGCTTCAATCTGTTAGAGTTCTTGTGTATGACTTATATCAGTGTCATCTTTAGAAAAAAACTCTTATTTCTTTGCTTTTGCTTTATAAAATTTCATCAAAACATAAAGAAATAATGGAAAATATTATTTCTTTGTTTTGATGAAATTTTATAAATAATAAATAGTGATTCATTCCAGAAACTCCATTAACATCATTTCAGTGAAAATAGCAGAGTATTGTTTAACTTTTTATAAAAAGCAAATAGTTCTCTTCAGATGCAGCTGAGTTCTATAATTGTCCCTAATACTATTTACTTTATTCATAATTTTTAAGCAAATAAGAATCTAGGCGTGTTTTACATTCGTTCGGATAACTTCTACAGTCCCTGATAATTTTTAACAATAATTTTCTTTTATCGACACTCTGACCTATTTTTTAGGTTTGGTTTAGGGCTGTCAGAGAAAACCTAGTGTTACGATACTCTGTTTTCCATGCAGCGCCAACTTTTCGAATCATTGTGGTTTGATTGACGACTCAACACAGCGCTAGTTCTACTTCGTCACAACCATAGCATATTTCCCAATCCTAATCCCAATGCGCCCCAACGGTCCACGATCTGAAATTTAAAAATGCTCTAAATATAAGCTCATCCAAATGGAGATAAAATCAATAGTTGTATATTCACGCTTATACATCATCTTTATGTACAATATATTATTGAAAGTAGTAAATTTAAGAAACATATAGGTTATATTTTATCGCAGAAAATGAAAAGTCGCCCAGAGGAGCTCTAAATTTGTATATTTCTTTTTTAAGTATTAAAAGTTCAATTTTATTTTGTTTGCTAAATATTTTATTATATTTATACAATATTAAGTATATAATTTGGTATTTCCTGTAGACTGTTGAGTGGCGGATTAACTATTTCATATACTCGTATATTATTTTATCTCCTTTGTGATAAAATATAATATAAAAGTTAAATGTGAATGTGTGCAGAATATGATCCCGCACCTAGAAGCAAGTTTAAAATATTTTCTATTATAACTTTTTATCAAAAAAATCCGACTTAAATTGAATCCCATAATTAGAATCTGACCAAACTCTCATCAAACTACCCTTGAAGTGCCGCGTGATATTGAGTTATTTGTCCATTTATGCATACTAAATGCAAATTTAAGCCTTATGTGATTTTCCCGTGGATATAATTGTCTGAAATACAACATAGTAAAATAGGACTACACGTTAAGCTCCTTCTTTCAAATAAGGAAATTCATCAAAATCGGTTCACCCGAAAACAGTTCTGAGATAACAAATATTAAAAAAACGGATGATAACCTCCTCCTTACGTAAGTTTGTTAAAAAACATAGTGATTAAAAAAAATATCTCCAACAATTGTAACGGGTCACTTAATATTCTGTATCTATTGCGCCAAATAAGATCCACATATCACTTTTTTAAAAGACTTCCGTCGAGTTAATACTAAAACAATCTTATAACAATATCTAATTACTAAGCCTGTTTGGCACTGACTTCAAAATTATAAAATCTTTTTTAACAAAATCAAAATAAGTTTTACAATATGTTAAGTAAATTTATTTTTTACTTTTTAGTTTATTTGAAATCGGTTTTGTTTGTGTTAAAAATTATATCACATATTCCCTTAGAGGTTCAACCCAATCGGTAACACGACAAAACGACACCTCAATTTACGTTATTCAACATGCAAATGTCTCAAAAAATTGATGGAAATTGGGGAACGGAGTGAAGCTAAAAAAATCATATTGAGGATAACGTGAAAATGTGTAAAATAAATATATTGTTTTTTTTTTTCTTTTTCTCACTAACAGAATATAAATTTATATTTACTTCCGCCATAATATGCAAACCTTCAGAACAATAAAGGCAATCTTATAACCTCCAGCGTTAGTAAACAACATTCGCTTTGCCGTCGTTGTAGAGAATGGTTCTGACAGTGAGCTTTGTACCTACCTACACTACTATTTCATATTGCGTTTTCCATTTCGTGCTTGCTTTTGAACAATTAGTATGTTCCAAGAAGATAAGGTATTTCGAGTTTCAATATATGTTATTATGTATGAAAGTTTGGTACAGAATGTAGATTTATATTCCTCATCTTAAATTAAGTAAGATTTTAGGTTGTTTTGGGAAAATTGCAATTTTTTGCTAAAAAAATATTATAATATTTACTTGCTAAAGCTTAAAGCAAGATAAGCAGAGGGAACCTAGTATTGTTATATTCAATTCACCACTTCTCACTCATTAAGACATTTTATTCTCATTAAGACACCACTGTTCTCCACTTTCCGCCGAATTCTAGCAGAATTGTGTGTTAAATAGCGGAACTGAACACTGCGCTTTGCTTCGTTCGTCGTTCGAAGAAATTAAAAAAATCGTAATTTCGTTTCCTAAAGTAGAAATCAAACTCACCTGTCGTTTTTACAGTCGCACGCTTTTGCCTCTGCGTCACGACTGGTCTCACCGTAAAGCTGCTTTTGAATATTTTTTTTGATTTAGGTTTAACTGTTAGATGAAATTATTCCTTGAGTTCTAAACTAGACTGCAAATATAACTATTAAAATTTATATTTAAACATCAGTTTATATTCTGGGCGGTATGTAAACATACGGGACGTTATATATAATTTTTCACGTGAAAAAACACAAACTGATATCACGAAGACACACTCGAAGGTAATAAGGCAGCTCTCATAATGTTTGTCATACAAATGGGGACGCGGGATCACTCGACGACGCGTCTTGAATATATTATCATATTGCCATTATAAGTTGATAATTACTTTCTGCCTACGCCGTGCTACGTTGAAAGAAAAGAGATTTTTTTGAGGAAACTAGCAGTTTTGGGGTTTTTTTTTGTTTTAATAGAAGATATGTGAAACATCACTTCATGCACAGATCTCTTGTCCTATTTAGCTGTATATTTCGGTATAAAAGGTAGCACACAATTTATCAATATTTACATAGTAATTTATCATTAATTTTACCCATTTCACAAAACTTCTACTGTTATTTCATTTTAAGTTAATCAACACTAAGTACATCCGGAGGAGTGTCCGCTTTTACTACAATATAATACTTTGAAAGCTTTTATTAAAGCTCATTTATGTTGTATCTCAGAAATACTACAAATGTAAGCACGAATTTTATATAAAGCTAATAATAAGTTAAACTTATATAGCATATTCTTATACATATTTTTGTCAGCTTCACGCTGTATCCCATATATAGCAGGATAGGTTGTACTGGCCAATATTTGAGACTACATGTTGAGTGGTGGAATTCACCACTACGCTTCGCCTTGCTACCGATACGAAGAAATTAAATTAATTCCATTGAGTGGAAATATTACGCAATTATCTAGAAGTTGAATGGAAAATAAGTAACGGAGTGTTTTAACACTGACATTTCTCGATAAACGCGGTTACTTTATGTATTGGTTCAAAATAAAAAATAAAAAAATCTACATAATAAACCCACTGTATTTGCGGTCGAAATTACGTTTTGATACTGTAATATTTCATATGTAATACACACATCTCCATTTTACCACGCGTATAAAACCACAAGTAACAGCTACAATATATAAAAACTCACATAATATGTCTACATAATATTAAAACTATTATTAGTTGTTCGTTATTTAATTTTTTAATTTGTTGTTTCGCGAGACATCATCTTAATAACGCTTTAATAAACCCAGCGACGCTCTCTGCATTTCAGCTCAGTTCTAACAGCAGCAAGCAGCTTGCAAATATTTACATAACAAAAGTATTAAATTTTCAGGGAAACTTATTATCTAAGTACTTTTGTTTCAGAGAATATTAAGACTACTCTTGACTATTATTTTATACGATGAAAGTTTGAAATTTCAGCTGTCTGCGGAAAACTGTTAAGCAAAAGGCCGTCTTGGTGCAGTGGGATAAGTGCCTGACTATAAGCATAATGTGGGAAATTGAACCCAAGTCAAACCCTTCGTGGATTCGATTCCTGACACGAAAGTGATTAAATTAAAAATACCTTCATTTTACCGCTCGAGTTCGACTAAACGTGGCGTTTAATTCCTCCATGCAATGTCTTTAAAAAATGCGCGAAAAGTAGAAAGCGGAGTATCTTAACACTAGGTTCACTTTGTCTTCACTATTTTAGGCGAAAACGCGTGAGGCTGCTTTATGTTTGTTAAGAAAAGAAAAAAAACTAACTTTTACTTGCTGCTGCGCCTCGAGGTCGAAGACAGGTTCTAAGTATTTTAGGACCTCAGGTACCTACATGTGTGTGGATAACATAGAAGCTACTATAAACGGACTAATCAATACAAAACAGATTTTTGATATTCGAATCAGTAGTGCCTTGATCAGTGCGTTCAAGGAAACCAATTATTCAGCTTTTTAATATTAGTAAAGATTAAAATTTGGATTTTATTTCTATTACGAGGCCAGTCGTGACACAGGGGCACAAAGTGTGACTGTAAAACTGACTAGTTATGGGTTCGATCCCCACTTGAGGAGATGAAATATTTACTCAAATTTATATTTCTTCGCTCTGAAGGAAAGCGCGGCGTTGAGTCCTTTTTTTATGGAAAAGGACAAGGCAAACGAGCGTTCGGGTCTCCTGATGGTAAGTGATTACCTCCACCCACGACCCCGAGCAACATCAGAGAAGCTACAGGTGCGTTGCCGGCCCTTAAGGTGGAGGTAGACGCGCTTTTTGAAGCGCCATATCCATGTCATAGCGACCTGGAAACACTGCCGCGGGTAGACCATTCCACAGTTCCGTGGCGCGTGGAAGGAAGTTCCTACGAAACCGCACAGTAGTGGATTGCCACGTATCCAGGTGGTGTGGATGATATATGCAGCATACAGCGTGAAGCTAAAAACGCAGCTTGAAATTTTGAAATCGATGTTGTATAATAACATTTTAAATGAAAATCTTAAAAATATTTATGTCCTTTGTATTTATTAATTTATGTCCTTAAGTGTATAATTACAATATAACAATAATCATTCCATCACAAATTAACTAAAAAAAAAACAATTTTATCTAATATATTTTATTACATAAAGCTAGAGCTCCACACAACTGCACGTGAAATCCTTTACAGCCGCCAGCGACCGCGCTACCTAGTAGGTAGTAGTCCTACCTGACGCGGACAGAGGAGGCCCATTATTTTCATATCTTTACTGCTCATAAACTTTCATACTTTTATACTGTCAAGTTGTTGTCAAAGTAAAATCTGAAAATTGACGCTTTTATTCCTTCCCACGTGCACTTTACGTATTTGATATCTGAGACGTGGTGTTTCTTACTTTATTAGTTTTATTTCTGGAAATTTTCTGTAGCTAGTATAGATTTCTTTGATAGAAAAAATTTACACGTCTACTGCATATAGCAGAGACGGAGATATTTTAGTATTTAAGCTCCACTCTACTTTCCTTCCATCCATTTTGGAATTTAGATTTGTTTGAATAGTTATTGTTGAGTGGCGTAACTCAACACCGCAGCTTGTGTTATTATATCAGGGAGTTAAAATAAATTTACAGTCCCTCTGTGCCCACAATTGATATATTTAAAATTTATGAAGGCAAAAAAAAAAAATTAAAAACAAAGCTTTCTTTGTTTGGTCAGGCAATTGAAAAGTGGACATAAAAAATACGCAATAGCCCCGTACTAAATAATATAAAAATATATTAAAACTGAAAAGTACTATTTCTTATTTAGAAAACGTATAAGAAAATTTAACCTAGCGGGACTCAAACCCGCGCCTCCTGGAAACCAACCTGGTCGATTTCCAGGAGGCGCAAATTTTTGTATGTTTTCTAAATAAGTATTTTTCTGTACTAAGTGTGGACACTTTAAAAATGTTAAAAATAGTAATATTTCTTTTTTAATATTTCATTTCTGTGAGTAAGTTATACGTTTCCTCTCGCTGGCCGCGTCTCTGGTATTAAGTTCTCACACGAACGCTTATCATAAACTTTTATTAAACTACTAGTCGCTGGCCGTGACTTTGCTTGAATTTAAATATATATTTTTAAGAAAAGCACTCACAAATATATCTTGTTATAAAAATGTTTATTATGTGTCCATCATCTACAAAATATATACTTTAAAATTTTATGAGACGAAGTAAAGCACAGCGTTAGACTAAACGAGACGCTATTAATACTTATTAAAAAAACGTATAAAATTTTAACGTAGCGGGACTCGAACCCGCGCCTCTTAGAAACCGGCCAGGCGCTCTGACTACTAAGCTATATGTTCTCATCGAGCTACGTCGAAATTTTTATACGCTTATTACAACTTATTTATGTTGTTAGCATCTCTGTAGGGAGATTTTTACAAATTTCCGCTACCTAAAGATAATTATTAAGAATTATCATCTGGCAAGAGAGAATACTATTTATTAAATATTTTTTAATATTTTTAAAGTGTTATTTCATACTTAGGAAAGAAAAATACTTATTTAGAAAACGTATAAAAAATTGAACGTAGCGAGACTCGAACCCGCGCCTCCTGGCTCCGCTAAGTTTGACTCCCAGTCAATATTAAATATTAAATTATTTTCATTTTCATTGCTCTGGTTGTGGAACTAAACATAATGCCCCGAAATTGAGTGGAAAGTGAAGTCGAATTCCTTTTATATACAACAAATATATATTTTATAAAATATAATATATTTTTTTACTTATTTTCGTCTACCCCTCTTTTTTCGTCCAAGTATAGGGGCATCGCATCGATTAAGCAATGATTCTTAAGGTCGTAATTTATTTTGTAAACACGAGGATCCGCCACATGCTGTGCACGGCGGGTGGAGCTAAGCGAAACTGTTGCGGAATGTAATTTATAAAAAACTAATAGGTACTTAACATAAAATGACTCTTTACTGACTGACATATATACATATAACTGACATATATAACACACAGTTACAGTTTAACTCTATGGGACACATTTTGACCATTTCCTCAAAAACTACAACTACAATTATCACCAAACTACTTGTTTGAAATCACCGTGTCGTCCACAACGTTCCTGCAAAATCAGAGCTGTAGGTTTAACGGTCTAGGTCAACGGTAGCATTACAACGAAACATTTTTGACCAGTAAGAGCTTTGTTTCGCTCAGCTCAATGAAAATATTTGAAAATATAATTAATGTTACGGGTACGAACGAACTAATAACCATTAAATTCAATTGGATGGAATGCTAGGATAGGTACATAAAAACCCAGTTAAGTAGGAAGCTAAAATGACTAAAATGATAAAGGCCAGTCGTGGCGCAGTGGCACAAAGTGTGACTGTAAAACCGACTGATTGTGGGTTCGATCCCCACTCGAGGAGATGAAATATTTACTTAAATTTATATTTCCATTTCTTCGCTCTGGTGTCAAGGCTAAGCGTGTCGTTGAGTTCTGCCACTCAACACGCAATGCCTCCAAAATTCGGCAGAAAGTGGGGAACGGAGTGTCTTAACACTAGGTTCCCTCTGCCTACCCTGCTGTGTGCAGTATACAGCGTGAAGCTAAAATGAATTTTGCTGTCAAAATACATTTAAGTTTCCATTTTGCTGTATTTTAATATCCTTAAATTGCGTTGATCTTGCTTCATTTTTTTCTATCGTTGCTTCATTTTTTTGTGCTTCAAGGGACCATAGATTTGAACATTTAATATTAATTTTAGCTTGATATCACCACCTAATCTAAACATAAATGTTATTGACAGACGTATAACAAATGCTATAAGGGTTCCGCATTTACTTTTTGAGTTACGGAACCCCAAAAATAGTCAAAATAAAACCAACTCTACTTATATAATATATTATAGTGCATGCAATAGTAGAAAGTGTAGTTTTTAGAAGTAAGCTTAAAAGAACCGAAGCCAATCGTATCGATTTGAAGCGGAAGGAGTGTCACTGAAATGCAAATCAGTCGAAATGCGACGCTTTCGAAACATGCGAACAATGATCGAGATACATCTTTTAGTGTCCATTCATGATTTTAGCTTACAATAATGATGAAAATAAAAGAAAATAGTATACTTCTTAAATAAATAAGACTTTTAATCAGAATAATATTATTATTTAGTGTCAAAATACACTCTAAAATGAGGAAATATGGAAAAGCAGATATACTATGTTATATCTGCTCTCAATAAATAAATTAAAAAAATATGAAAGCATTTATTTGTTATTATGTATAACAAATAAATGTTATTATATTTTTTTACGTTTTTAAACTATTATCCCACTCTAATGGTACAAAAATATTTTATATATTTTATAATATAAAAAATAGAACGTAGCGGGTTTCGCCTACCGCGCCTCTTTTAAGCCTTCCAAGTGGTGTAACCAATAAACCATAAAGTTACGACTAACGAACATAAACGTATGATTATAATATGTTCATTGTATCACAGTTCACAAGAGTTTGAATCCCGCTACCTTTATATTTTCAAAGTTATCCTATACAACTACTACAACTATACACTCGGAGAGACGCTATTGACCTGGTTTTCTTATATAAATTGGTAAATTATCACATATATTGTATGTTATATCTGCTCTCAATAAATAAATTAAAAAAATATGAAAGCATTTATTTGTTATTATGTATAACAAATAAATGTTATTATATTTTTTTACGTTTTTAAACTATTATCCCACTCTAATGGTACAAAAATATTTTATATATTTTATAATATAAAAAATAGAACGTAGCGGGTTTCGCCTACCGCGCCTCTTTTAAGCCTTCCAAGTGGTGTAACCAATAAACCATAAAGTTACGACTAACGAACATAAACGTATGATTATAATATGTTCATTGTATCACAGTTCACAAGAGTTTGAATCCCGCTACCTTTATATTTTCAAAGTTATCCTATACAACTACTACAACTATACACTCGGAGAGACGCTATTGACCTGGTTTTCTTATATAAATTGGTAAATTATCACATATATTGTCCGCGTCTTCTCTCAAAACTCTCTTTTACTATACCCCGTAAAATACCTCGGAAACCAATCCGTTTGTTTGCACAACCGCGACGGAGAACAAAATTGGGATCAAACTCTCCTATTGCAAGGCTTACCTCACTTTATAATATGAAATGTAGTGTATCCACGGATATTGACATCTTTAAAATGTCTAAATCAGCTTATAAGAAAGCAATACAATGTATGTAAATTATGTTATAATTGATGCTCCTGGTAATATTGTTTATATTAGTTGATAGTATATTTTTATATAATTTTGATCCGTTTTAATATATTAGCAAATCTATGTTTATATAAATTACCGTTTCACGATTGTTCACAGCCACTTTATTTTGCATGCAGTGTTTACCTTTAAGTGGCTGTACATTAATTGTTTTTAGTTTTTACGTTAGATTTACTTGAAATGTAATAATGTATGAGCCGTTGGTAAACTTAGTAAAATAAAAATAAAAATAAAATAAACTACTACCAATTTTTTTTTTATTCCCATAAATCTAAAATTAACAGCCATTAGTTAACTTAACAATGGTCTAAACGAGCACTAGTGTTGTATAGAAGTTTGTTGTAAGCGTTTATCGTGACTTCAACGAAGTAGTTTAAACTTTAACGTACAAAACTGTAGCGCGATAAAATGAAAATTCCCATTCCCCATAGAGGTTGTGGCCGAGTTAGGAGTACGTACTTAGAATATATTTTATTTGTCTTTATGTATCTTTCATTTTATTTTAGATTGGAATAGAACTTGACATATATCTCGATAATACTTGTGTTATTACACAATAATTCATATTATTCCAAAATAATATTTGTGAACACGTCAGTTGTAGTCCACACTTGTATAAAAAATGGATTAGAATTTTGCTCGTAGTGGAAATGGTTCCAGTGCCTCTTGGGAATCGTCCACAGGGTTATATGAGGATAACTTACTAGATTTTTTTCATGCATTTGACGGTTTGCGGCATTGACAGTTTTTTTTTAATATTGTTGTTCTATACACGGCCTATACCATAAAATGCTTTAAATAGGTCAAAACATGTTATACTTTCATAACCATTTTACATGTTTAAGTATCGGTTTTGGAAATAATTTAACCTACAACAGCAAAAATCAGAAAAAGGAACCTAAGATAATCACATTAAATCAGGCAAACCCCCACTGAGCCTAAACGGTGTCAATTTCGAAGCGTGTACAGTGTATTTAGACCTATTAATCTAATCTTGGGCTTAAGTAATTCGTTGTGGGTCAAATACTGTTTACGGAACACTGTATGTAGGCAGAACTGGAGGGTCGTTTAGTTAATGAATATTAATGATACTATTAGATGACACTCTAACTATATGAAAATCACTTTAAAAATAATTTATATCTTTGAGCTTCGCCACTCAACGTGCATTGTTTCGAGGATTGAGCTGAAAATGCGAAACGGAGTGTCTTAGCACTAGGTTTCCTCTTCTTACCCTAGTATGTAATTAAAAAACGTAATGTTGCTATATTTACATTTTACAACTTATTTCAAGTACACTATAAGATTTACCCTTTTGTTGACGCAAATTGAATCTCCAAATAAATGGATAATTGGTAAACATTTGCATGTAAATTGAATAAATTCAAATGTTGTACTTTATTTTGTTATGAAGTAGATGGAAATTTTGTTCTAAAAGAGACTAAATTTTTCATCATAAATTTTTCAAAGAGAATGGAAAGCCTCTTCACACGTGCTTCTGGTGGGTCCTCGACAATGTATTAACATCAATGTTTTCGATAGTCAACCCAGATTTCCATCCACCTTTCCTAGTATTTTATCTTTTCCACTCCACCATTTTTCCTTCCACCATATCTTTGAAACTAATATATATTAAACATTATCTATAAATGTAAATAAAATTAGGGTGTCTGTATGTATCAGTGTGTGTCGTGTCTAATATGAAGACAAAATTTAAGTGAGCTGTCTCTTTAGTGTATAAAAATTTTGTTAGTTTATTTTTTTAGCTTCACGCTGTACCCCGCACACAGCACGGTAGACAGAGGGAACCTAGTGTTAAGAAACTGCGTTCCATTTTCTGCCGAAACTTGTAGGTATTGCACGTTGAGTGGCGGAACTCAACGCCACACTTTGAGCAATGCTAAGAGCACACATGACAGAGCTAAGAAATGAAAATATGAAATATTTAATTTTCTCGATGGGGTCTCCAAGTCAGAAATTTCAACTTGTAATAATTTATTAATATATCAAAAAAAGAGACCTATTGATGGCTTTTGGCTTTATAAATTATAAATTTAATATTCGTGGAATAATCATTTATACTCGTATACTTTCTTTTAACAGAAACACGTCGTTTCGAGAATTGGATTGCTGAAAATATTAATAAAATGAGAATAAAATATGATTATTAAACAATGAATTAGTTGAATTAGTACTTGTTTGATTTTAAAATTAAATGCTATGGCAAAAAAAATATTAAGAAATGTTTTGATAAGGCAACCTCGTAATAAGAATAATACATTTTCGCTGCCTCTTGACTGAACTACATTTTTTAACCGACCTTAAAAAAAAGGAGATTTTCAATTCGTCAGAATTTTTTTTTTAATGTATTCTGCGATTATTTGAAGATACCTAAACCGATTTGGATAGTTTTTTTTTGTTTGAAAGGGTATACCTCACAGGTGGTCCCAAGGTAATCAGGTCAAGATCTGATGATGGAATCCTGGAGAAATCGAGGGAACTCTTTAAATTTAAGACACACTTACAAGAATTTGAGTATTTTTTGTAAAGATTCGTTTGTTTGCTTTCGGAAATCACAATTTCACGTGGCTTAAGTAGTTGTACTACTTTTACTGTAATAGAAAAAACTTAAAAAAAAAACTTTTCGCCAGAAATAAGATTCCTCAATCTTTGCATTTCTTTTTAACCAACATATAAAAAGAGGATGTTCTTATTTACAACCGACTTTAAAAAGGGAAAGGTTCTCAATTCGTCCGAATATTTTTTAGAAATGTTCTTGTCGATATATCAAATTAAGATTGAAGATGTAATAGTACAACACTACGTACTCGGTCGAGAAGCATCTTTTTCAGGTCTACCCATCACTTAAAATCGTAAAAATATGTTTTAACAGAAAACAAACTAACTTCAAATAATAAACTAAAAAGTATAAAATAAATTTACTTAACATAAAGCAAAACGTACTTTAATTTTGTTAAAAAAAAATTAGGTACAGTAAGATTTTATAATTTTGAAGTCGGTGTCAAGCCAATGCTACAACAAACATACTACAATATCAAATTACTAAGCCTGTTTATTTTACTTGGCTTGGCTTTTATAATTTTATGTTAAAAAGTTAAATGAAATGAAATAAATTATACGAACTGCAGTTTACTACACAATTCACATCTTTCAATACCACAGACAACAGTTTAGAAGTTTTTAAACATTTAAAAAAGTGTTTATAAGTGTGGGAAAATACTTATTCAGAAAACATATAAAAATTTGAACGCGCCTCCTGGAAACCGACCTGGTCGGTTCGAGGGCGGGTTCGAGTCCCGCTACGTTCAAATTTCTATACGTTTTCTAAATAAATATAGTTCAGAAGTTGGCATGTAACTCTGTAAAAATAGTAGTGTTTTTTTTTTCTTCTTTTTAAGGTTTACTTGCATTTTTTCTGATCCGTGAAACATTTGGTCTGGGCCACTCTCTGATAACGTGACACGTAGAATAACTACATATTGAAACAATTTTAATAAACGAATAGACAATTTGCCAATCAATTTCAAAGTAACTAGGGTAGAGATTATTTTGTAAATATCGCGTAATTTTTCTATGCATAATTTTGTTGGAATACCTGCTGGTACATTATTTATATATGGTACATAAAGATTACTAAACGCAAATCATTTAGTATTACTAATAAATCTATTTTTGGAAAAGAAGGGTGTGAAAATAATGGTCTAAGACTAAATGCGATTAAGATAAAGGCTCTGATTTTTGAAAGAGATGAAGAAAGAACAGAATGCAAGACTAGTGTAAATGGCAAGATATTAGAACAAGTAAATGAAGTGGTATATTTGGAAAGTATGTTCAGTAGATATGACAGATACGAGATAGATATGGAAAGGCGTATTTCTGCCGTTAAAAGGGTTAACGGAGCTTTAGCAGTATTGATGAGACGGCGAAACATCAGCACAGCTGCGCATTTGGCCGTACACAATGCCGGCCGTGCTGGTACTGACGTTCTTATACGACAGCGAAACGTGGATATTACAGAACAAGAATGAAATAAAGATGAATGCCGTGGCGATGCGATCTCTTCGTAGGATATGCAGAGTCAGCTTATCTGATCGAATTTGCAATGAAAAGATACACAGAATGGCAGGTACTAGAGCGGATGTCACGGTGAAAATGAAGAAGAACGTACTGAGCTGGTTTGGGCATGTCAAACGAATGAGTGTTGAAAGAATGGCAAACAAGATTTATGATGGGACAGTGAGTAGTAAGAGAGGTAGAGGAAGACCTCGGTTGACCTTCGAAAACACAGTTTTAGGGATACTTGAGGAATATCACGTAAAAAGCATGAGGGCATGTATGAAGAGGTTGATGACAGTGGAGGTGGCGAAAGAGGCATATAGAGACCGTAGCGCTTCTATATAATATATTAAATTTTTGTATGTTGTAAGAAAACCCACGTGTTGCAAAAATGAAATGTAATTACATTTCAGTATCTTCTTTTGCAAACATAATAATGAAATCTCCTAGACTGAACTATTTTTATATACAATGAATTTTCAGCCGTGTGATCCCGGCCTAGGATTGGATCATCCTGGTACTGGTGGTGTCGTAAGAGGCGACTAAAATACGTGTGGTAGAGTCACGTCGCCAGCAATGGCAACACGCATGGGCAGACTCGACCGGATCATTACCACCACCGGCATTTAAAACCAGCGTGAAGTAGTGGCTTTATGTCACTGCGTTTCGCATCAGGTAATGCCGGGCCCCGACGCCCAACCCTTAAAGGCCGGAAACGCACTTGTAGCTCCTCCGGTGTTGCACGGGATCGTGGGCGGCGGTGATCACTTACCATCAGGTGACCCGAACGCTCGTTTTCCTTGTCTTTTCCATTATATATATATATATATATATATATATATATATATATATATATATATATATATATATATAGCCCGCAATTTAATGTGGGACTTAAACTATTCCAGTAGGAATCTTAGGAAATACTCTCAAAGAACTAATGGATTATAGTCTGACTGTAGTCACTCTCGCTCTGCTGGGCAATTGAGTTGCGTTGAGGAGCATTGAGTTCCGCCACTCAGTACACAATGTCTCAAAATTTGGCGGGTCCCGAAGAACGGGGTGTAATAAAATTAGCTTGCCTCTACCGACCCTGCTATATAAGACAAATAATTAATTTTAATTAAAGAATCAACACAAATAAATACTAATCATGAACACGTTGTAACAGCCATTCAAGTGAGTGATAGCACTTCACTTGTAAATTTTATTCATAGGCCGCCGAGTTTATGTAAATGTATTAAAATGGCGCGTCTTCGAGTTTAATCGGTCTACTGTTTAGAGAGACACTAATAAACAGATTATTCAACTTCGAGTTAAGTTAACTGTTCTGTGGATGATATTTTAAGAATTTAAATTCATTGCTTGGTAGAGAAAAATACGGCGTAGTTTTTCTGTTTTGCTTGAATGGTAGTCGAACCCATAGTTATTTCGCGTAAAGTCAGGAGCTGTCTTACGACAGCTTGAATGTAATAAATACTTTAATTTTGCCTTATATAATAAGGCTAGTACAATTTACAATTATTGAGCTGAGTAAAGCGAAGCTCTTACTGGTCAAAAGTGTGTCTCGTTGTAATGCTACTCCTCCTAGACCGTTGTGGACGATACAGTGATCTCAGCAAAGTAGTTTGGTAATAATTGTAATTGTAGTTTTTGAGTAAATGGTCAAATAATATATGTGTTCCATAGAGTTAAGCTGTGGAACGTTTTAAAATTCACGCGCACCGATTGAACTTTGACTAACCTAACCAAGCGCGTGCGGACAAAAAAAATAATAATCGCGCAACATAACTTCGCTCAGCTCCACCTCCCGTGTACGGCATGTGACGGATCCTAGGAACTATATATTTAATCATGTAAACGTGAGCTGATGAGCTGACTGAATAAATAAATAAATCAGCTTCACGCTGTATCCCGCACACAGCAGGGTAGGCAGAGGGAACCTAGTGTTAAGCCACTCCCGACACTCCGTTCCCCACTTTCTGCCGAATTCTGGAGGCATTGCGTGTTGAGTGGCAGAACTCAACGCCGCGCTTAGCCTCGACACCAGAGCGAAGAAATGGAAATATAAATTTAAGTAAATATTTCATCTCCTGATAATATAAATTAACGAGCCTCAAAAGAGTGTTGACTAATATAAAATAGTTATTGGAGGTGAGAAATATGATATTTGTTAATTGTTGTAAAATATTAGTGACCGATGACAACGTTATATTAAATAACTTGGTCCTCTAAGACCAAACACGGCGTTTGGTTTCGCTGGTGAACTCACAATGATATTGAGAAAAAAGTAGAAAACGGAGTGTTTTTAAAATCAGCCTTTCTATGAACGTGAATAATTTTGCTTAATCATTTAAACAAAAATATTATATATATTTAAATTATGGATCAACATCCACCGCTTACAAATGCTTAATTAAATACCACAGTATTTTGTTTCCCTTCGAACATGCCCGAGCAAATAAATGAGTTACCATAAACAAGTAAAACATGTAGTTACGACAGGACTGTATTGATACAGTATATGTCTATACAAAATATATTTTGTGTTGCTATGATAGTAATTTATATATCTTGGTTTGAAATGTTTACAATTAAAGTATTATAGCAATGTCTATTACCGTGAGTAATGGTAAATTATGATTTGAATTATAATTTGAATGCTTTAAATTTAAACAAATCCTAATTCTAGGTCAACCGGAAGTACTCTATAAATCTTTTTTTTTAAATAATGTAGTAACACATTTTTTTCATAAAATTATGGGACCATAGATCTGAATATATAGTTTGAATTTTAACTCGATATCTCCAAGCCTTCCTGAGATAAAGGCTCTTGACATACAGACCGACAGACAGACCGCTACCCGGTATTGTAAATTGTTAATTTGGAACAAATTTTGTAGATCAACGAAAAGTAACTTATAGATTTTGTTCTTGCGCGGCAAATTATATACAAAATGCAGCAAAAATGATGCGCAGATGCTCTTTTGATCAAATTTTTGATTACTGATAGCTGACTAAAAAGCTTAATACCTTATTCAAAAGAAAAAAATAAAA
The DNA here is from genome assembly GCA_018249795.1 of Heliconius telesiphe telesiphe. NCBI lineage: Eukaryota > Metazoa > Arthropoda > Insecta > Lepidoptera > Nymphalidae > Heliconius > Heliconius telesiphe. Next base: position 15,180 of record DWLH01000059.1, on the reverse strand, counting down.
AAGAATATTTAAAAACATATATAATTTAACCCAAATCCATACCTGATCTATGTCCATCTGCGATTTACGAACGGTTTTAGTGTAACTGAAATTCATTAATAGTTCGTTAGTGCGGTATTTTGGTGGAATCGTAACGAGAGTGTATCGATTAGTTGATTAGTGCGGCCTAATATTATAAGTTTTGATATTGCCCTAAAAGCCATTTCACCGAGCGCACAGCTGAAACTATAATCGGCTTTTCATTAAAATTATTGACCACATCGTGATAATGAAACGTGTTTTATGATTTCCGTCTGTTTTTCTTCCAACAGCTTCACGCTGTATTCCACTAAGAGCAGGGTAGGCGATTGTGGACTCAATACCCACTATGGGGAATGATATGACGAAGTGCGGTATCGAGTTCCATTTGTTATATTGAAATGCAAAGTATTAACACTAAGTCCACTCTGCCTTCCCTGCTACATTCGGAATATAGCGTGAAGTTAAAAATATATATATAGGGAGATTTGTTACTATCTCTTTATATAAAATCATCTAAATATCTATAAATAGATAGGTAAATCTGAAAGATCAGTAAATAAGTATGTAGAAATATTTTATATCATTTCCATAGTAACATCTCGCGGAAACAAACCTTAGTCTATCAGGGTAATTTTCTTTTCCTATTCAGGGACTAAAAGACAACCAACAGACGATAATAGTGATCATAGAAAGTTAAAATTTGTAATGTGTAGGTTAGAGACTCTAGGAAAATTAATCAATTTTTAAATGTGTATCTTTAAAATTATTTTTCTTTCTTGATTACAGTTATTAATTAAAAAATAAAATTGTTTCTGCGATATCTCATTCATATGTATGTATATTTATAATTAAAAGGGAATATGTTCATGTCAAACGCTAGTAACGATACCCTCATCATTCAATATGTCAGTCGACCAGTGACATGTTTGAGTATCACTTTAAGTCAAGCTCGCTGTCAAATTGAGTAATTTACTGTTAGTGTATTATCGTTTTAGCGTATTGAAGTATGTTAGAAAACATTATATTTGATAAGTATATATAAGGTAAGAATAGACATTCATATAAATATTTATTGTAAGTGACAAATATAAGAAGTTATCGGAGCGCTCTTCTTGTCTTATGATTTATAGATGTTCTCTTACATTTTATTTAAGGATCCAGAATAAAGATTATCAAGCTTATTTAGTTTATCTGAAATATAGTTTGCTTGAATTAAAATGAAAATAGAAATAGATAGACTGAAATATAGGTCTACATTTGATGCTATGAAGATTTCTCATAGAAATATATTATGGTTTTTTTTTTGCTCAGCTTGGATCCTGTATACAGGGGTAGGCAAAGGAAATCTAGTGTTCAATCCTCCGCTCTTCGTTCCATCCGAATTACAGGTTTTTGTATTTCTCCGAATGGGGATCGATCCCTACCATCCAGAATCCACGACCATTACGCTCACAGTCAGACACTGTTCATTGCACTACGACGGTCAAACTTTTAAAGCACTTGTTAATAAATATATTTCCTAATACTAAATGTGTAAATCATAATTCAAACTCATAAAATAAATTATATAAAAGAAACAAATAAATCCCTTAAAAAATATTTATTCTAATTTCCCCACTCTGTAGACGAAGCGTGGAGTTAAGTTCCGTTACCCAAAATGCAATGTCCTGAAAATTTGGCGAAAAATGAGGGTCGGAATATTGACATAATGACCTCTCTGCTGCCCTGCTAGGCGGAAAGCTACATGAATTTGCTACATTATTTTTATGATGTTAATTCATATTATTGAATGTCAATGAGAAGTAATAAAATATAAAAAATATATAATATATGTAAATAGCTAAAGAATTATTATTGAGAAACGATCATAAAAAAAATAGGCTTACTAGCTTAATGGAATTTTACAATCTAATTTGTTTCTGGTTCGGATTTGGTTAGTCATGGCGTACTTTAGAGAAAGGCTAACTTGGGCATATAATAAAAATATGATAAGTAGTCAGTTTATTGTGCTCTTTAATATTTGTTTCAAAAAATGTTGTAAATGACGCTTTATACTGTATAAAGAAAATTAAATTGATATAATCTATAAAATTTTGTCGGGCAAAAAATACTTTTTTTTATAGCTACATATCAATAATAATGGTTCAAAAAGGAAAAAATACCACGAATATCCTTTTATTTTTGACGTGAATATATCTATCAATTTGCTACCATACGAGTACAATCCAAAAAACCAAATGATAACAAAATTGGGGCATAAAGTTTGGCCTTGTAGGTTCAAAATTATTCTGTAGATCTAAAATATAATTACACTACTGAATAGCTAAAGAATCTAAGAATCTATATTAGAATCACCGAGAACAGTGACACATCGCGCACGGTAGAGGGGAAACCAACGCCATTTTGAGGTTATTTTGCTGCGTATCGAGATTTGCAATTAGTATAACTTATTTAGAAAACGTTCTCGCTCTGACCGCTAAGCCATACGTTCACATCGAGCTACGTTGAAATTTTTATACGCTTGTTACAACTTATTTACGTTGTTAGCATCTCTGTAAGGAGATTTTTACAAATTTCCGCTACCCAAAGATAATTACTTGGAATTATCGTTTGGCAAGAGAGAATACTATTTTTTAAATATTTTTAAACATTTTTAAAGTGTTATTCGGTTTCTAGGAGGCGCGGGTTCGAGTCCCGCTACGTTCAAATTTTTATACGTTTTCTAAATAAATATCTTTCTTTCCTAAGTGTGGTGTAATAACACTTTAAAAATGTTTAAAAATAGTATAACTTTTAACTCAGGGAAACTACGAGGCTAGTTAAATTTTTTATCGTCAGCTATCGTCAAAGTCTATCAACTGTACGAGTATATAAACAAAAAATAGTTTAAGGTAGTGACAGTGAATATGATAATATATTTAATAAAAAAACATTATCAAAAATATATAATATTATGCCTATTTGCGTCTAAAGCTAAAACAAAATGCAAATATCGTATACGTTTGGAAAGGATTTTTCAAGAATAATCATATGGTAGTACCGGGAACGTAAAAGAATGAATGCGGCCAAACAGATTAATGACGGTGCCAGTACATCTGTAGTTGGAGTGGTTGAAAATATGCAAGTAGATGATTAAATCGCTTCGACAACGAACAGAATAGGCATTTATTGTGTTCGATCGTCGTTTATGAAGAAATATTGGGCAGCAGCAAGTGTACGTTTCAATACGACGTTTACCAACAATCCATTCGGATTAGTTTATGCGCCAACAACAGCAAAACACTCACCGCTGCTTAAAAATATGTTCCCTGAAGAGCCAGTAGGGAACTTTAAATTGTGCTGTACGTGTTAAGTAAGTCGCGTCACACCGTTAGATGTCATTAATATAATCACTTATTGAGAGGGTTTCAAATTTTATCATGGATTTGGTCAGGCGTCTCCTATATTAGAAAGATACAAAATAAGTCCCAGAGATTTGTCCAGCGTCCATTGCTGATACTAGTCGTCAAGTAAAATAGTTTTGTAATAGTGTTCCTGATCAGCATTGTACTATTTATATATTATTATTATACTTATTACCGCCATTAATATACAAATCTTGGTCGCACACTCAGGAGACATCCTTACCGACACAATCATCAACTGATTTGATGTATTTGGCAATTAGCTAAATTGGGATGGAAAATTCCATGACAGTGAATGTGCCTGGATTTGATCTGAGACCATATCGTAATGCCTTTAGGAACAGAAAAACTGCAACTTTATCATCAACATCGGTATCATCAGACAATACAATACATTATACAGGTGAAACCGAGATAGCTTGCTAGCTCATTGTAATAGAATTAACATTGATGTGGGAATTAATGTCGGAAATTCATTTGAAAATGAAAAACTAGAAAGCTGGTGCTGGTGATGGTATTGATTTAACTATGAACAGAAATATCAATGTATCTTGTTTGCCATTTGTGTCGTACTTTTCGTATCATAGACCCATACCACAATTAATTAAGTTATTTTGTATCAATAATTATTTTTTTCCTTGCTTTCATCTTTAATACATAATTTAAAATTATTATTACATTATTTAAAAAAATAAAAAAATACATAAAAGTATTCACGTACAATAAACAGCTGTGTCCATAACACAGCCATACCCAAGTTGTTTTAATGTCAAACTTTATCCCTGGCGCTGACGCTACTCTTCACGAATACCTTTTCCCCTTCTTGTCCTCAACCTCTTCATATATTCATTCGTAAATTCAATCTCTAACTAATCCCATTTAAACCATTGTTAAGTGTATTAAAATGACTAGAATACTTTAAGTATGGAACGTGAGACGAGAGTCTCACGTTCCATACTTAAATGAAAACAGTTCAGGATATCTCAATCGATATTAAATGAAAACAGTTCAGGATATCTCAATCAGCATTTTCTCTATCCCTTCACTCGAGATCAACCTTCGACGAGAATCTTTCTTATTATAAAATCTATAAACAAATGTACAATAAAATATATATTTTTTATTTTTGCAGTATATATTCCGATGGCTTTGATAAACATAGCTACTACTACTACTACTAGCTTCACGCTTTATCCCTAGCGGGGTAGTCAGAGAGAACGGAGCTATCATCAACCTCTTTATGCCCACCGGGGGTCCTCATGCTTTTTACGTGACCTTCCTCCAGTTTCTTTGATACTGTGTTTTCGAAGGTCAACCGAGGTCTCTCCCTACCTCTCTTACTACTTACTTTTCCATCATAAATCTTTTTTGCCATTCTTACATCATTCATTCGTTCAACGTGCCCAAACCAGCTGAGCACGTTCTTCTTCATTCTCACCGTAACATCCTCGCTAGTACCTGCCATTCTGTGTACCTCTTGATTACGGATAAAAATAGCGGCTTAAAAAAATAAATTGTTAGAAATATAGGACCTATTTAACTTTATTTTGTTATATCGAGATTTAGAACGTGCTATTTTTATATGTATACATATATCTTGGCTGAGGCAAAAACTAAAAATAAACTTTAATTAATATTCATATAAAAACCCCTGTTCATAGAACAGGGAGTTTTATAAACGAATGAACATTCAAATAACTAATTTATAACTTATATTATATTTATAAATAAAATAAGATCAAATTAACGCCAGTCGTGGCGCTGTAAACGCGACTGATTGTTGGTTTGATCGATCCCACTCGAGGATATGAAATATTTATTTGAATTTATACTACTACTACTAACTTCACGGTTTATCTCTAGCGGGGTAATCAGAGAGTACGGAGCGCCAAACGCTACGGTCTCTACATACCTCTTTCGCCTCGTCCACTGTCATCAACCTCTTAATACATGCCCTCCGGGGGGTCCTCATCCTTTTTACGTGACCTTCTTCCAGTATCTTTGATACTGTGTTTTCGAAGGTCAACCGAGGTCTCCCCCTACCTCTTTTACCACTCACTTTTTTGCCATTCTTTTATCACTCATTCGTTCGACGTGCCCAAAACTCCCGTCCCATCTCGTATCTTCCATCTCTACTGAACATACTTCCCAAGTATACCACTTCATTCACTTGTTCTAATATCTTACCATTTACACTGATATTGCATCCCGTCCTTTCTTCATCTCTTTCAAAAATCAGAACCTTTGTCTTATTCGCGTTGAGGTTAGACCTTAGACCAAATTGAGTTGAATTTATATTCAACACGTAATGGCTCCAGAATTCGTCGGAAAATGGGGAACGGGAGTGTCTTAACACTAAGTTCTCTCTGCCTACCCTGCTGAGTGCGGAACACCACATGAAGTTGATCCATTATATTTATGAATAAAGTAATTTATCATATATATTAATATATTTTTTGGCTCAGCTCTCCTTTTAAACAATGTTAGCCAACATTTTGTTATAGGAATCGATAGCGAAGCTAATAACTAACCAAAGATCATATTAGACGTTTTAACTTAGCCAATGTCGCGACTATCTTCTTTATTTATTTCTTAAGTAAAATTTTGAATTTCGACCAAAAAGCTATTATTCTGCTTAAATAAATTTCCCAATTAAAAACATCAGCAAACTTCCTTAATTAACTTGTACTTGAGGCCGATTTATATCGATAATTATATCTTCAAACTTATATTATTACCTAATTACTACCAAATTTTAAAATATTATTCCATACATAAGTAGTTTTTTCTCTTATACAAGGTGTCTCAAAAGAAATTTTATATTTATTAATATCATTAAAAAAAACGAAGTAGTTTATTAGTAAAATGTTTATTTATTTCTAAAATACAGACTTTGGGAATTTATTTTTTAAAAATAATGTCATCCAAATGTTTACCCTCGCGTTCACGGCACTCACTCAACGCTTAAATTTCTTATGACGGCTTGGCAAGTACGCTCAGTGATGGCTTCCATTTCGTGACGAATATTTTGTTTTAATTGCGCCAGAGAATTTGTTTGTGACTTTAGATTTAAGGAAACCCCACAGCAAAAAGTCCATCGGAATCAAATCAGGACTGCGTGGAGGCCAATTTATGTCCCCTCTTCTGGAGATTAATTTTCCTGGAAAAATCTCACGAACTCGTGGTAGAGACACATTAGACGTGTGTGACGTCACTCCATCCTGCTGGAACCATGCCCGTTGACTATAGCCAGGAGAGTGTAGGCAACAAAAAATCATCTAACATCTTCACATAACGTTCTGAGTTAACTGTAAGTGCACGTCCCCCCGCGTCTTAAAAAAAGTATGGGCCGATTATTCCTCACGATGACATTGCAGCCCATACGGTTACTTTTGGCGAATGAAGAGGTCTCTGATGCTTGCGTTTCGGATCAGTTGTACTCCAATAACGACAGTTTTGCCTGTTAATGTGCCCATTCAGATGAAAATGAGCTGAGAATATGATGTTGGTGAACGTTTGTAATCTCTCAGTTATCTCGTTTACGAATTCTAGTCTTTGAATAGGACCCTGGGGCTTCAACTCCTGCACCAATTGAATTTTATAGGGGTGCAGCTTTAGATCTTTGCGCAAAATGCGTTGAAGCGATGATCTATGCACGTTCAAGGCACTTGCACGCTTCCGAATTTGGAGGTCAGGATCAACACAAACCGACTGATTGACTCGTTCTACGTTTTCTTCTGTCCTCGATCTTGGCCGTCCAGATTTTGGTTTATCTAAAGTTGAGCCAGTCTCTTCAAACTTCTTTACCCAATTCCGAATGAGAGGTATGCTTGGCGCATCATTTAAGTGACGAAAAGCACGAATGTTGCAAAAATTTCGTCGCACTATAGTCGCAGAATTACCGTTTTTGTAAAATTCACGCACGCACAACGCGCGGTCCGCTCCCGAAAAACGCTCCATAGCGACTAAATTCCCAAGAGCCAGGCTATCGAATGACATACCCCCCGCGCCCCTCTAATGCATTGCATTCACGCAGCAAGCTGATCAAATATATAATTTCTTTTGAGACACGCTGTATTAACACGCAATATCTTGAATCCGACTGGAAAACGAAGAAAGAAGTGTCTTAATAGAGAGCATGAAAAATAAATTATTTCCATTCAATTTGAATAAATAAAGGACAGTTAAATAAGGACTGTCAGTAAAAAGGCGTTGACAAAGCACATCTCCGCTACAACGACAGTGCCTCGTTTCTAAGGGAAGGGATCGCAGACAATAGAAAACTGGGTTGTGGCAAGAACAATATGTTTAGGTGTATAGTAAGTTTAATGTGGATGATATGTTCAAATTCAAATACATAGTAAATTTTTATGTGTTTTGATAAATACTATTAAATAACTGCTATTTCACTATAAGAATATTAAGAAAAATTTTAAACATTTTTTTTAAGCTTCACGCTTTATCTCTTTCCGCCAAATTTTCGAGGCATTGCGTGTTGAGTGGTTAAACTCAACGCAGAGCTTTGCTACATTATCAGAGCGATGAAAAGAAAATATCAATAAATAATAATTCATTTCCCCGAGTGGGAATCGAACCCACAACTGCCGCGTTTACAATTACATACTTGTGCCACTGCGCCACAACGGCCTCTAATTAGGGTTTCTTACGAAAAAAGGAAATTATTAAATCAGTTTGTTGTCCGCCGTCTGTTTGTCTGTCTGTCTAGCTGTCTGTTTGTCTATCTGTCTATCAAGAGCCTTTGTATTAGGAACGCTTGGGGATATCAAGTTGAAATTCAAATGATATACACAAATCAACTGTCCCATGATGTTCTGAAAAATCTTAATTCTACATTTACTTAAAAAAAAATAGAGTGTGGCTATGTCATGGATACGGCCGTTTGTGTTGTTGTATGTGAATATGTTTATGTAACTAGTTATTTTTTTTTAAATAATGCCATAATTATTTTAAATTATATAATAAGGATGACAGCAAGGAAAAAGCGATTATTGGTACAAAATAACTTTATTCATTATAGATGTACGACACAAATGGCAAATAAGATATATCGATATTTCTGGTAAAAGTTAAATCAATACAGGTACCTAAGTTTTTGGAGAAGATACTATTTATCACAAATTTAATTCAACAAACAAACAAATTGAGTCGGGCAATGAGCGGTTTTAAAAGTTAGCGGCATTAAAGTCTCCAACTATCATATCTGGTCTAGTAAGATCAGGTTCTTAGTCCGATATAATTTAAATTATGTTCATGGAATATTTTAACAACGAATCGTAACATATAGAGTTTAATTTTTGGTAATGCTTTTACGGGGTGGATATACACACCACGACACACCCGAGTCCGAACTTAATATACTATTTTGTTTAGTTACAAGCGTTGTTTTAACCATATCTCAATAATATTGTATCACGTTATTTACATTAATAATGTGAAAGCCCAAATCATAGTTTTCGCCAAAAGCCTAAAAACACGTAACACCGTCATTTATTACTGCCTAAAAGGAAACATTTTCTATTTAAATTTGACTTTGGGGTCATTATATATTAAACTGGTGGACCAGTTTCAAGTATTGGTTTCTTTACTCAGTTTATAATGCTCGTAAAATACAAGAAAAATCATTCTTTACGTACTCTAAACAGGGTAAGTCTAAGTTGAGTCGACTGATTCATCTCTCTACTGTGTAGTCTAAAAAGCACATGTATGTGTGATTTATATTAAATATTATTATTTTAAAATGATTACATATTACTATATCTTAAATTTTACCCAATATAAAGATTCAAGAATATCGTTTAAATTAGGTGCCTACATTCACATTTTTTGATGAAAGCGTAGGGTCGGATGATGTCATAATTCATGAGAGAAAAAATGCGGTGCTGCTCCGGTTAACTTTTAAGTTTCAGCGACGTTTTCCAAGTAAGGGTCGATTTGATTTATATTTCATTTATGTCTACAGATATATTTCTACTAAAGATTTCTTTTAAATATATCTAATGTAGAAAATATGATATTATACAACAATGTATCAAAAGAGGCCTTTATTCATATAAGATATAAGCCTACTCCGCGTGTAATTAAGCGTAACTTATCTCAATACAATCAATGGTAAGTTTCTATTAATATAAGATATTTTTTTTATTTTGGCCCACTCATTGTACAAATAGGAATCTAGTGTACTAACATTAAGTTTCCTTTCCTTTCCGTTTTCCACTGTGTGTTGAATGGTGAAACTCAATGATAAAATCAAATTACCAATGCAAAAAGGTAAAAATAAATGAAATATATTCATTTCTCAAATTGAAATCAAATTTGCAACCACCACGACCATACTGCCCCATTACACTACTATGGTCTTTACATACAACGTGCTATACAATAATACGTGAATAAGCCCGGACATAATCCCCTAACGTGTAATTGAGCGTAAGTTGGCTTCGTACCCTGCGAAGTAGTCGGCCGTAAGTCAGGATTCATTTATATTATTGCTTGATAGTAAATTTTATAATATACCTTAGTAGTTAGTTGGACATGTTTACTGACTTAAAAGAAACACTTTAAATTTATCATACATACAGATTATCAACCTTATCAGTTTGATTTATGTGGATCCTAAATTCCATAAGAGTTACATATTTTTCATAATTACATTTGTAGCGTATTTTATTCATAATTTCATAAGCTGCATTGCATGTATGTAACACATTTACATTGTAATTATGAAATTAAACCAAGAATTTTTAGAACCCATATTAACAATAAAACTGAAACAAAATGGTAATTTTGTTTATATTATATTTGTCATTTTTGAAAATAAATAAGGATTTTGATGCCGTTGTGGAGCAGTGGAACAACTTCTGTTTGTAAACGTTGCGGGTGCTTTGATCATATTTTTTTACATTCTCTGGTAGTCAAAACACGGTACTAAGTTCCGCCACTCACCACACAAAGTCTCGACGTTATCTTTACAACCATCCCTCTGCCCACATTGCTATAAGCATGAGAATGTTTTTTCTTCAAACAAAAATACTGAAAAACAACGCAGTTTCAATATTTTAAGAGCAAGGATATGAAAAGTGTCGACTCACGTCGTATATAATTTGAAGTAGTGCGGAATAGTGTTTATAGTTAAACATTACACTCATTTACATAGTGCATCTATAAGAGTCACCTCTCGTGGAATAAAAAAAGTTCTGTTTGATTTTTAAAATGTTATCACTAATATTTTTATATGGTGTAAAAGTTTTAAATTATGACATATAGTCAACGAAACAAATATATTATATTTTTAAACATTTTTAAAGTGTTATTCCACACTTAGGAAAGAAAAATACTTATTTAGAAAACGTATAAAAATTTGAATTTGAAGGCCAAAAATGCAGCTACAACTTCGAAAATATGTGATATTTTCAAAGTTGCAGCAGTTTATATTTACATAATATGTTATATGTTAGTTTTATACTTTTCATTTCGTTTCCTTAAACAAATATTTTCATATTTTTCATAAAAAGCTGCACTACAAAAATATCCAAACGTTAAAATAAAAGCTCAATTGAAATAAAACAAGACTAGTTGAGCCGCATGAGACTATATTGTATATAGTATAGATTTTACGAGTAAATTCAATCCACTGCTTAACACAGAACAACTTTGCGTATACACTATACTTTGTATTGAAAGAACATTTCTCTACTCTGACACCTATTGTTACGGCGTTAAGCCCCATATGGCGCACATTTACCGTCTCGACCACTTCCTGAGCGTCGATGGAACTCGATCAGGCCGCGGGCGAGATACCGATAGAGGGACCAGGTGTGACGATTCATGCGGAATTTCCATTTTCAAATCATTTGCAGTTTTCCGTTTAAAGCCATTCACTCAAAAGATAGATGGAAAGCTAGCTCCAAATAGGCTTAAAATGATTAATTTTCTATTATGAAAGTATCCTATAGATTTCTGTGGATGTTTTAGCAGTTATATTGAATTAGACATCTAAAGTTAAGTAAATAATACTTTTACCAATATATTTTTTTATTTAATTGAAATTAATTTTCTATTTATATTTTCTTAAAATCAAAATAAATCAGCTTCACGCTGTATTCCGCACACAGCAGGGTAGGCAGAGGGAACCTAGTGTTAAGATACACCGTTCCCACTTTCCGCCGAGTTCTGGAGGTATTGCGTGTTGAGTGGCGGAATATATTTTCTTATTTAACGAAACTAATCATCTCGTGGATGCCATTATTCTAAATCGTAGAAGGTGTACACAAGTTTTTATTTGACTAAGTATGATTTTAAATTTAACTTAAATGGTAACATTGTATATATCTACATTTTTCCATTTTATAATTGAGTAAAAGTTTTGAAGTATTATATAATTATCTATTTGTCTTATTAAGGCCGTCATGGAACAGGGCGACGGCTGCGGGTTCGATTTCTACTCGGGGGAATACAAAGAAAAAAGAGAATACAAATCAGCGCGTTGATTTCCGCCACTAAACACAATGTCTTGAAAGTTGGAGGGTGCATTTGGAACGGAGTGTGTTGATTAAATTTAAAAAAAAAACCTTTGTTTAGATATTGTAATTTTAAAGCATTTTGTATTACGCTAAACCAAATTAAATGTTTAACATTTTCTTAAGTGAATTAATCATGCTTAAATGTTCTATTTAGACGTCCTGTTGTTAAATTATTAATTAACTAACTTTTTCTTACTAAATGGTTTTGTTACAAGTTTGACTGATTGTATTAAAACTTGGTAACTTCTAAGTTCCAAGTTATATTGTAATATTATAATATTCGTACAAATGGAAATGATGAAGTAGACGTATTAGTAAGTTCATATACGGGAAGGAAATATCTTCTAGATGTACCTATAACTACTTTATACGATACATATATTGAGGAATAAAGAGGCTGTCGTGGCCCAGCGGTGCAGTGTAAGTAGTGTGTATTAAATATGCTATATTGAGGCCGCCAGCGTGTGACCGTAAGCGTAGCTGTTGCGGTTCCGAATACCACTCAGAGGAATTGTTTTCATTTACTCGCTCTAGTGACAAGACAAGGTGTGGCGTTCAGTTCCGTCACGCAATATCTCGAAAATTGCAGCGGTGTTTGGGAAATAGAGATCATTACAGTTTGCCTCTGCCTATCCTGCTTAAATACGAATACAGCGTGCAAATTAAGTAAATATTAAATGAAACACCATTTCTTATTATTCTAATAAATTTTGTAATTAAATATTAAAATTAATTTCTCATATTATGATTAATTCAAATAAACATATCTTAAACTAACTATATACCGCCGAGGAGTGTACGTGACGATAATTAAATTTCAATGTATCGCCCACTCCAAGCGCTCCAACGGTAGACCCTTACAAAAGTTTTATAAATATTTTTGTAATTTAGAATAGATATTTAATTTATATTTAAATTTTGTTTCATGTTTTTCTTTGTTAGTTGTATTTAATGCGCTACAAAAATCGCTCTATATATGTCAGTATATTGTATAACAAAAATATTCAATTTTATTAGTTCAAAAAAAGTCCGCGACACGTATCTCTTGTAAATAAGTCACAGTAAGGCATTTTTTGACAAAAAAATTATATCTAATTGTAATAATAAAAAATGGCAAGGTGTTATTTTACCGTTTTTTATTTGACATAGATATTGAAACTGACGAGCACTATTTATTCCACCATCAAGGAAATTTCATTAAGATCAACTTCGGCTTTTAGAGTATGTCATTTGGACGTGTAGTTGTCGAGAAAATGAAAAATAAAAATAATTCAACGCTCTATTTACAGCCTAGCTTAGCCTAGCCTCGAGTCCTACACTTTTAAAAGAACTGTAAACGCGACAGTTGAAGAACGGAGTGTTTTGACAATAAGTTATCTATACCTACTCTGCCATATGCGGAAGAACGTGAAATCTACATGAATACAAATTTTATCAAGAATAAAGGCGGTTTCTGTTAACTTTACAATGACTCTTTCGAAATTAAAATACAAAATCAGGCGTGTATCCCGCACGTAGCAGAGTAGGCACAGGGAATATAGAGCTAAGACACTCCGTTCCCCACTTTCAACCGAATTTTTCAAGGTATTGCGTTTTGAATGATGAAACTCAAAGCCGGATTTCTGCCTTGATGCCAGTAAATGAAAATATTAATAAAGAATAATTAATTCTTGTGAGTGGGGATCGAGCCCACAATCGTCGCGTTACAGTCACACCTTTGTGCCTCTATGCCATGACGGCCTCAAAATATAAAATATTTCAGTAAAAATATTTTTTTCCCTAGTTAGTAACTGATTAGGTTGATATAAGCGGTTGATTTCTTCTGCATTACTTTGTTATCAAAATTAATTTTGAGGAAGATTAAACAAGTTAAAGCTGTCATATTTACAAGGAGACGCCACCAGACGTCCAGGGGTAGATCACCTTTTTTTTTTAATGTTGCAGGAAAAGCAGAGACAATCTAGTGTCAAGATACTTTGCTTCTTAATTTCCCACCCGATTTTGACACATTGTATATTGACTTTTGGAACTTATCTATGGGCTGATCTTGCTTATATATAAAATTGAAAATAAAACTGAAGTAGAAATTAATCCCAGACGTTGTTTGTGTCCACTGCACCACGAGAGTCAGTCACTAAAAACCCTGTTTGCACACTACGAGTATGTATATTCATATATACCTACTATATTTTATAAAATATAGGAACTGAAAAATTTAAATACAAGCTGTGATGCTTAAAGAGGATAAAGAAATAATTAGAGTAGCGGCATTGTAGAATATTGTATAGAAAAGTACCAACAATGGATATAACGAAGGTTTTTAACAAGGAACATTTTGGCTCACGCTGAAAATATGTTGTACGACATCTGAACTAAAACTTACAGATTTGTGTTATAATATTACTATTTTTTATAGAGGGAATGTCAGTTAAATTTGATTAGTTTCGTTTAAATTATATATTAGATTAATTTAGTTTTTTTAACTTCACGCTGTATTCCGCATATAACAGAGTAGGCAGAGGGAAGCTAATGTTAAGACATTTCATTCCCATTAAAACACTTCCGTAACCCAGTTAGGAGGACCTAAGCGCCGTGCTTCGCGGTATTACCATTGTAAAAAAAATTAAAATATTAATTATTTCATTTTCTCGACTGGGAATTGACCTCACAATCTGTCGCGTTTACGCAGTCGGCCAGACGTGCGCCACGATTGGCCGCAGTTTGTATTTTTTCTTTTAAATATAATAGGTATAGAAAGAATGACAGACATATATATATATTTTATTTGATAAGATACTTAAATAATAATATTCTTGAATTTTATTATAGTTCATAAGAACAAAATTTTTAAGCATTTTGAACATGACTGTCGATAGTAAACGAAACCAATTAAGGAGTATTTACTTAATGTAATAATTCTTAAATATTGATTTAGAGAATGTTCTTGTTTAGTATCAAATTAAATAAAAAATATTTATTAAAACAAAAACTCTGACTGCATGAAACTAAAAATAAAATAAACAAGCCCAATAGTTTATTAGGATTAACAGTCGGTATGTGGGCTACTACCACTAATTCCAATTAATTTATTTAATAATTAATTTTTACCAAATTTTAATGTCACATATTTATTTATTTATTCAAATTTAATTATATTATATAAATATCAACAATTATTAATTAGAAAAATATTTATTTAATTATTTTATTTTAAT
>DWLH01000058.1:0-44322 GCA_018249795.1 Heliconius telesiphe telesiphe | reverse complement strand
ACTTATTTCAGAATTTTTATTAATATTTTTTTTGTTACTCATATTGGATTTATAACTTGTACTTATATATTAATAGAACAATCGAATATAAATAATGAAAAAGAAAATATATAGTACCTGTACAAAAATATATTTTATAGAGTACTATTTCATTGTATTTTTATATTCGATTATCTATTTACATTACTTATTGTTTTATTTAAAATAAGTTATACAAAACAATATTAAAATTTATTCATATTTCATACTGAAGTTTTTATTCAAAGTGACCTTGCCGTAATCACCATTATATGTAATGCACATAAATTTAATTTAATTTTACTAAGTACCTATCTATTATAAAAAAAAAATATTGACTTTAATATGTAGCGGTTACCAACGTAAAAAAATAGGCTCGGAATAAGATTTATTTAAACGACGACATCGTTATTATATCTAGGTCTTAGTTAATGGTTGTCGTAAAATGTACAGCAGATTATTTTTATGATAACGCTGTTTTAGGATCGTAATTTTTATTTTCTTTAGCTCTCCTTTGATTTTAGGTAGAACAAAAAATGTGTGTATCGTCACCCAACATGCAATATCTATAAATATTAGTCTTTAAAACATTAGTTTAAGATTTTACTCAAAAGCGTGAATAGTAGTAGATAATTGTGAATTTAATTAGGATAATCCAGCCTGTTCTTGACACCTCATCAATTAATGGCACAGTTACGTTTAATGTAAACAAAAGAACAATTCACAACTACATAAAAATAAACATTTGTCTATATTTATTATTTCTATATATCTATGCTAATATATGGTCGAATTTATAAAATTGGAGAAAACTGTATTATTGTTACTTTTAAAATTAATAAAATATGTGTTCTGCCTAAATCCCTACTGTTACATTTTACTATTAACTTCTTTTAAAAGGCGTACAATTACCATAGACAATTTTTTTTTTACAGATAGCGCTGAAAGTGCCAATAATTAGATGTTTTCCTCTATATATTCACACATTCATCCCCCAAAAAACCTAGAGAAAGATCATTTAATCTTCTACTGACAATTTGAACAGAAATATCCCAGATATATCTGAATATATCCTTAAATGTATTTGAATCCACAATTGTCTATTCCCCGTTTCAATTGCGTTGAGGCGCTGTAAATATATGGATATATTTTAATGTTGCCTATAGTTTATCATGGTAGTCACAGTTGATTGAGGTGGTGAAGGGCGCGGCCGTAACAGCCTCGCTAGGGATGATTGGTTTGTTTCACGCCACACTGGTTCTAGGCTCGCCCTGCGGTCAGCTTAAGCCGGCCCGAAGCTTAATTGAACTTCTAGAATTTTGGATTTAAGGCGCCTATACGTTGGTTTTGCAAAATCGTTTACAATAAAAAAATATTTGTAAAAACAAAAACCCGACTGCATAAAACTAAAAAGAAAATAAACAAGTCCAATAGTTTATTAGGATTAACAGTAGGGACCTCTTTAAACTATGCGGGATTTCTGGTAAAGATTTTATTGATTGAAGAATTACTTATAGGTCCCGACTGTTAATCCTAATAAACTATTGGACTTGTTTATTTTCTTTTTAGTTTTATGCAGTCGGGGTTTTAGTTTTTACATTTTTTTTTTATTTTTCACTTTTTTGTTAGAATTCATTATGGTAATCATAATCATGACATCATACCTTTTTGAAATCCTCGTAGGTAATTGTGGTATTCGAAAAGATTTTTTTTTTTCACTAAGTCCAATGGCGTCCCACAGCCGCCATGATTGTTTTAATTTAACGTCACCTATCTAAGAACACTTGGGCTGCTAATACGAATCTAACGATACCTCAATTATGTAAATTCGTTCAGCGGTTCTGGAGATATGAGGTAATAAAGAATAATACATACATACAAGATACGCGCGAAAAACATAATCCTTCCTTAGCAGTCGGAAATAAAAGAAATAATCCTTCCTTAGCAGTCGGAAATAAAAGAAATAATAGTTAAGAAATATTATGTGATATTGAATTGTTTTTGTATCGTTGAATAAATAATGTTTCTTCAAACATAAATAAAGTTTTTATCATTTTGTAACTTTTTATTCTCTATATATAATATGATTATAATATACTCTCGAGACAATGAAATATTTTAATTTCTTCCCTCTGGTGGTTTCGATTCGAGGCAAAGTGCGGCGTTAAATTCTGCCACTCAATACGCAATGCTTCCATAAATTGGCGGAAAATGGGGAGTGAAATGTCTTGACTCTAGGCTCTCTCTCTGCCGAACCTACTACAACCTGCTAAAAATAAATAATAAATTTCATTAATGAAAACGTTTTTTTATAATATATTTCAATTTTTCCCCGTACTATGGTGGCAAATGAATCTAGTTTCCTAGAACTTTTAATTAATCTCGTTTTCTTTGGTTGGAAGGTGTTTAATGTAAAAGTACTTTAATTCTTGGGCAACTCAAACAATTAAATTTCGCAAGGTTAGTGTAGTTTTGTTTAGTCAGAGGTCAGTAATTAAATTACCTAGCGAAAGGGTAAGCAAATGATCATTATTAGATAGATTATATACGGTCAACAGGTCAGGATGTCGAGCTCGTGGAAGTATGTCTTTCCTAAACTCTATCAGCGGACGTCAAAAACTGATACTAAGATAGATAATACTTATGTATTTTCAAACAGATTGATTCTAATAAAAGAAGTTTGGTGGAAAGGCACCATTTCGTTGCTATATCTATGCGGAGCAAAACAAGATATTTGTGGAAGCTAATACCACTAGAGGTTTTAACCTGTAGCGATAACTTCATTGATCTTATCTATCAAAGTAGCATGCGAAAAATATGCAAAAATCGATAAAAACATCAACAATATTTTTGTAACTACATATTTAGCTACAATAAAAGATCGGCAACGCACCTGTAGCTCCTCTGGTGTTGCACGGGGTGGTGGGAGGCGGTGATCACTTATCATCAGGTGACCTGTACGCTAGTTTGCCTTGTATTTTTCCAAAAAATAACTGATTTGTTGCTAAATAGTTACCAAAATGGTGATTTGTGTCTCAAGCGGATTGTGGAAAATCGTGATTACTGCTAGCTTTATACCAAATGAGCATGAATTGTGTAAAAACAATGCGTGTTGCTGAAAAGTAGCACAAGTAAAAATGACAAAAACTTTTTCTTAGTCACTTTTAAAATTTTGTCAAGTGAAAAAAAAAGGTGCTGAACCCCATATATCTAAACTGCTGACAGTCTTGTTTTTAACATTTTTAAAGTGTTATTCCACATTTAGGAAAGAAAAATACTTATTAGTATAAAGATTTCGACGTAGCTTGATGAGAACATAGGCTTAGTGGTCAGAGCGCCTGGTCGGTCGGTTTCCAGGAGGCGCGGGTTCGAGTCCCCGCTACGTTCAAATGTTTATACGTTTGCTAAATAAGTAGTTGTTTTGTTGCTGATACCTACCGAATGTGATTGTAATTATTCCTCAAAGTCGGAAACAAAATTGTTAGGCAAAAATAGATCAATTATACATACACTTATTAAAACTATAAATGTAATTTAAGCATCTAATAAGTAAAACTTTATCATCGATACAATCGGTTATTTTCAAAGTAAATAAAAGTATGATATCGCAAATTTGTAGTCAGCTCGTTGCTGTTAACTCATTGCACGTAAATTAAATAAGCGGCGAGTGATGCGAGTGCATGCTTCGCGATCGATACCCGCCCACTTTTACAGACGGAGCCTGCTTAGTTCTGCATATTAAGTTATCTTGGCTGGTTTTGTATAAATATAGTAAGATGATATTGAAATTATTAGGGAAATACTTGAAAATTTTTGAAGTAAATGTTACAAATAATAGTTTTTTATGTGCACTCTTTTTATTACATAGACTGTACTTAATATATTTAGTTAGGCTCTCTGACTGTAAAAACATATTTAAACGATTAGCATATAGTCTTTCTCGAAACATGAACTATGCAACACAAAATGGTCTTTTCAATTAGAGCTAATATTTGCTGATCTCAGTGCGTAACATAATAAATTCATCAGCTTTATGATACAATTATAGATTTTTAACCAATGTCAAAGTAAATGAAGCGATTCATATTGTTTAGATTTTGTTTTGACCTTTTTTTATCCTAGTATATTTTTTGTTGAGTAAGTTCCTAGTCTTATCAAACATCACAGCCACGTGTTTAAATAGTAATACATATTTTGTAATACATAGTAATTACATATTTTGTCTAGGTAGTGAATAAAATTGTTAGGTATCGTATAAAGTATTCCACTGGCAATATGTAAAATAAATAGATCTTGGTCCATATTTATGTACTCTAGCTACACATTTAGGGTTTTTTAAAAGTAAATTAGGTTAGAATAGAAATTTAAGAATAAATAAGTAATCTAACCTAACAACTTGCATTTCAAATCCGCTAAATCTGTAGCTGTGGTGGCGTTAGTACATACGTATGTAAGTGCCAATAGAAATCTATATGAAATGCAAGCAAGTAAACAAGTCGCAACAACGTTATTGCCCGCCTGCTCGCACGTCCCCTCCTTCCTTGCTCTCGTCTTATACATACATTAACGGCTGCGCATTTGGTATTTTAAAGAGTACCTAGGCAAAGTATAAAATAAATAATATTTCATACATTATTATATAGAATACCCCCACATTCCGCCGAGTTCTGGAGGTATGGTGTGTTGAGTGGCAGAACTTAACGCCGCGTTTTGCCCCGACACCAGAGTGAAGAAATGAAAATATAAATATAAATCAATATTTAATTTCCTCGAGTGGGGATCGAACCCACAACCAGTCGATTTCATCAGCAGTCACACTTTGTATCCCTGCGCCACGACTGGCCATACCATATCATATTATAATTCATGTGTAATTGAAAATACAGTTTTTAAATTGATTGGTGTTTATCTAGTATAAAGAAGTATAGAAATAATATTGTTTCAGACTTTTGCTCTCAATTTTATTTAACGCTTAAAGTTATGAATTGGATTTATATGTAGTAATCATTGTAAAATGTTAAAAGGGATTTTTTACTTTTTACTTTTGTAATACCTACGTTCGGCTATATATTAGCACTGTATTATGTACGGTCAGCTATGCTTCGCCGTCTCATCAACGCAGCTAAGGCACCATTAACTCTGTTACCGGCAACAATACATCTTTCCACATCCATCTCGTATCTTCCGTCTCTACAAAATATACATCTCACATATAATCATTCATATAAGAGTTTTTATATTCTTCATTTACTATTTACTATTTTCGTTTGTGTTATATATATATGTTTTTTTTTATTATCTATGAGTGATTAATTATACTTAAAAAAAAAAACAGTCTTAGAATATGTGTATACTAAAAATTATCTTTTCTTCCTCTATGAAATTTGTATACAAATAATTAACCTAGTTAAACAGCAGCCAGCGTATTAAATTCACGTAGGTACATTAAGCTATAGGTACTTGCTGTGTTGTTGAAGAAATAGAGACAATTTACCTTTATTCTTTATCATTGACATCGTGAAGCAATTGACTGTTTAAATGATGCTTTTAGGTCCGTACCCCACTTGGAGAATTTTATGTTTTCAAATCTTTGACTCACATAACATGTTTCTAAAATAGGAGGAAAAATAAGAACATAATAATAATGTTCTATTAAATTTAAAA
Organism: Heliconius telesiphe telesiphe; assembly: GCA_018249795.1. Lineage (NCBI taxonomy): Eukaryota > Metazoa > Arthropoda > Insecta > Lepidoptera > Nymphalidae > Heliconius > Heliconius telesiphe. The sequence continues at coordinate 38,640 of DWLH01000058.1, read as the reverse complement.
AAAGAAACAATGTTGTAAGTTATAATTTCGTAAGTACTAATATAATTCTGTAGGTACTCTGTTTCGGAAGGCATTAAGTATCGATTATTGTATAACAGGGCTATGTAGCTAGAATTTATTGAGGCCAAAGTGCCCCACCTGTCGCCCTCGTTGCGCACCGGCTACTAATGAATCTGTAAATTTTGGCCTTTGTAAATTAATTAATTAAGATTGCTATTCGAAATTTGGTCAGCCATGCCGATTATACCTAAACTAATAGAATACGTTAATCAAAAGTCGGGGTATTACACGAATTTGTTATCAATGACTATACCCTATTCAGGGAGTGGTGAGATCAAAGGTAAACAGATCAGAAAAAGGCTACTTTGCAAGTCGCAATTGATGAAGTTAATATATTTAACATAAAAAAAACATTGGAAGTAATACGCTGATGGCACTGTAAATAACACTATCTATATACAATCTCTGTAGAACCCCTTAATAGTCTTAACTTATAAGAAATCGAATAACATACATGCCTTAAATTATTTTCTTAATCTTATTTTTTAATAATTATTTATTACATAACGTAAAAAATCCAATCGCAAAACCAAAGGATCTTATTCTCAACCTTTGAACACATTTCAATACTAATAAATTATAGAGTATTTTTTATTTATTTTACATATGAATATAATTATAATTGTTTACAACACAACAATAAAAGTTTAAGTATGCGGGCATATACACTCATTTGGTTTACAAAAAATATAAGTTTGTTATATTTTTTTTTATGAAATACCTATATTTTTTTACTTTTCGCAATTTTTCCTTCATCTCTGTTATAAGACATTGCTTCGTACCAAATTTCCTTTGATTCTCATGCAAGTTTCGAAAACTAAATTTTTTTTCCACAGCTCCAAGAGGCAGTAGACCTGACTATTTTATATAATTTTCTGCTTGATACCTTGCGTTCTTGAGAACAAAACTTGACACGTACGTATCAAGAAAGTGATAATTGTGTTAGTGTAGTGTTCCGTTTTTTCCTTTCGAGGTACAGAACCCTAAAAAGAACAATAGGTACAGCTAGATATGAGAAACATATATTGGGAAACCCTTCACTACAAAAATTTAATAGAAATAAAAGTTTGAGAAACTTTATTACTTTCTATGTAATAAAGTAGTAAGTAATGTAACTTACTTTTCTTTGTTTACATTTTGTCTCAAGCCCCAATGAATAGACTTTAAGTATTTGTTAATCTCAGAGAGTTCAATCGATTATTCATTCTTTCTTAATGAGTGGCGAAAATCAACGTCGCCCTTTGCCTCGACACCAGAGCGAAAAAATAAACATTTTAAATATTTAATTTCCTCTAGTTGGAATCGAACTCACAACCTGCGACAGGTTTACAGTCATACTTTGTGCCCCTGCCTGCCACGACTCACCTCATTGTTCATTATTATATACCTATTTAACGGTGTTCGATATTCAGCTAACTCGTTAATTTAATATTCTATTCGTGGGCTGAATAGCAAACATAGATGGAGTATCGAATGGCGTAATCACGATTGTATTTGTTACATTTCACAATTTTTTATTACATTGTTTCTTATAATTATTATAATTAGAATATTTTATAATTAGACGTCGTTCCAATGTAGATTGTAGGCGTAAGAATTATTAGGGATGATAAGAAAAGGATAAATAAGATATTGTAAATTGTTTAAAAATCTGTATGAAATGACGTAAATATTTGAACGTGAAATATCATATTGTATCTAAGATAGCAATCCCTAAATCCAGGTAGCAAACAAACAATAAGTATTGACTTAACCAACGTTTAGTTTCGTATTCCCTTGAGACGGGGTTGTTATCGATTATGTGTAACAGGTCAGTCAGAAGTGGATATCGAGGACGGAGTTAGCACGCCGCACCTGTCGCCCTCGACTCACCGGCCCTCGGGGACGTAAACATGGGACAAACATGTTTTGTTTATATACTAATACTAAACTAATATTGTAGTGTTATGATGAAGATTGGAATTTGGTGCTTTAGTATGTTGTTAAGTAAATAATAAGTATCTGAAAGTGATATTAGACTCTAAAGTACGTTTAAAAAATATTAAAAAAAAACTTCAATGAAAGTTTTTCTTTCATGTTATCTACTAGTTTTTTTTTTCATGTTTTTATAATTTCACTCATCGTCCACGCATAACTCAGAGCAGTCAGAGAAAATTTAACATTTAACACTGTTCTCAATAATCCATCAAATTTCAAGAACTCGTTTCGCTGTCGCTTGTTAAATACTCAACGCCGAGCCTTGTTTTATCAAGACGGTAAATAAAAAAAATAACAGATGTATTGAACCCACAACCATCGAGTATATAGTGTGCAAAGACTTGTTCTCTTTTTGGCGTTGAAAATATATGATATTACAGACAACTTACATTACTTATAATATTATTCGAATAAAATTTCCCAGTTAGATAAAAGTAATTATACATCAAATATATTGTTATCCAAAATCAGTCGAATCCTGGAACTTTTATGCTCTTCATTAAAGCTTTGCTGACAAAATGTTTTCTAACTTTTAACGATATTTTCTAAAGGCCATCTTTGCTACGCCTTTAAACGTAGCGCAAATATAGCGTAGGTATTTCTAAGTATCTATGTCACATACATGTTTGGTACGGTGGACATTTTTCATTTGATCCAGTTGAATTTCATTTTGTTTTGATTTTTTTATTTTATTATACATATTTTGAACACATTTAATTTATAAAAGTATTAAAATTACATACTTATAGGTATTCCTTAAACAAACGGTAGGTACGTTCTTTAACGTAGTTTACAACCTACGTCTAAAATTACGTCTAAAAATATTGTACTCTAAAAGTTCTAGAAATATGTTCGCATCTGCCATCGGAAATACCCAGGAAGAAACGTCACAGCTGAAGTTTCACAATGATAAAATCTGCGGCGGAAAGTTTCATATTTCTTACAGATGTGAGAACCAATCGCTGCGGGCAATTCGTGGCTGTCGACGCCTTCGTATGAAATTATGTATATACATTTTCTTTCAAAGAAAATGTGCAATGTAATACCTCGATGATTATTTGATTTGAGACACATATTGTGAAATTTATATTGTCAAAGACTTGCTCGTAGCTTTTGTATTATGGTTTGAGAGACACTTTTTTGAAATATTGCAAAAGATTGGCAAGTTAAAGATTAAAGTACATATAAATTATGATTTATTACTCGTAGTTGTGATGATCAAAGGAATCCCAATCAGCAAAAAACTCTTAACTAAATTAAATTTTATTAAACTAAAATTAAGGAAAGCTCACTTTACAATGTTAATAAACTACAAATATGTGTTGTCCACATTGTAACACGATCAAAATGCAGCGCACAATATATGCACATGCTAGCAATTAGTAACGTGGCCCAGCTAGTGTGAACCAGAGTATAAACCATGTATAAAATAATTAATTCCACCAAAAGTTCTTCCGTGGTCACTCATTCACGTAGTCTGTTCTATGTGAATATTTTATGTAAACGTCGCATGAATAATATTCAAACTATGCTAATCTCACATACGGGTTTTATTACACTTGTTGTTTGTTTGAAACAAAACACATTTTTCTTAATAAAATATATTTGAATGTTAAAGTTATGTACAGATACCAACGCAGGGAAGTTTAACGTGATTATAAATGATAGTTGTGGGTTCAAGTCGGGTTCTGAGTGCCGACTCGAGGTATGTGTGTTTTGATCGACCTTGTCAGTTCATTTTCTTGGTAGGGGTTAGAATAAATGTGAAGCTCAATAATGACGAAACAGGAAATAGTACTTATAAATTTAGTTTGTTTCTACCACCTTATTTCCAGACATAATGCAGCAAATACATGCAAATAACAATTCAGATAGCTTTGTAATGCCATTATAACAATATAAGAATGTATTTTAGATTTTTATTAGCTTTTGAGTTGACGCCGTCGTGGCTCAGGGGTACAAGATTATGACTGTAACAAGACGGTTGTGAGCTCGATCCCTACTTGATGATGCATTCCCGCATTATTATTTATGAATATTTTAATTTCTTCGCTCTGGCACAAAGGTAAAAGCCCGATATTGATTTCCGCCACTCAACACGCAATGCCTCAAAAAATAGGAACGGAGTGTCTTAACACTATGTTACCTCTACCTACCCTGCTGTGGGCGGGATACAGCGTGAAGCTGATTTATTTGATTTGAATTGTTTTTTTTTATTTTTTTTATTTACTTTTGCCTAAATAGATAACATCATCAATACTAGAAATGTAATTGTTACTTAACATATTTCAACTACAAAATAAATAAAATATGTTGAAATATCCTCAGCTTTCCGTTTGCTTTTCCCTTGTTTTTCTGAAACTCTGAAGTTATTGAATGTATATATGTGGGCATGACTAATAAAACGAATGAAGCGAACGAACGAAACGTCAATGAAGATTATAATTTTTTATAAAACTGGATTTATATGGTTATTGATATAAATATCCACGTAAACTCGTAAAATTTTATTTAAAAACTAGCGACCCGCTCGTGGCTTCGCCCGCTTGTACTAAACAATTATTTTCTCACCTGGATTACTTTCGTGATCTAATAATATTATCATTTTAGATCTATACATTGTGCTAAAGTTTCTTCCAATTAAATAAAACATTTATTTTGTAGCAATATTGTTGCATGCAATTCTATATATTAACATATTTATTTGTGAACTGTTTAAAATAAAACAAACACTAAACGGTCGCATGTCGATTTTAGATGAGCCACGCCGAGGTGCCCCGAAACCCGCTACCACAGATGATAACGTGATAAAATTCCACGATCACGTATTGGCAGATCGCCGATTGACGGTGCGCGAGATAGTTGGGGCAGTAGACGTCAAAAGCTTGCGTGGGTTATATCCTGCATAAAATATTGGGCATGAGAAAGCTGTCGGTACGATGGGTGGGTGAAGAAGGCGAAGATTATTCTATCGGCTCAAAAGGTGATGGTCACCATTTTCTGGGATTCACAAGGTGTAATCTACATTGACTACCTTGACTACCATTGACTACTATAATGGATAAGGGCACAACGATCACAGGACTTTACTATGCTGAATTATTGGGCCGATTGCGAGGCCTAATTGCAGAAAAAATGGCTCCATTTGGCAAAGAAATTAATACTTTTCAACCAAGACAACACACCGGCTTACATCTCCGCCGTCGCCACCATCGAATTAGACTACGGCTCTGCTGCCCCATCCACCGTATTCAGAATTGGCTCCGTGTGCCCTTTTTTTTTGTTTCTAAACTTGAAAAAGTCACGTCAAGTCAAGGCAGTTTTAGTCCGATCGTTGATATTAAATTTTATTAAAATACAGGTCCTTGCGGTGGCTTTTACAAACGACTGAATAATTTGTACTGTTGCTACTGGAAGGGTTGACAATCGTATTAAAAATCTATCAAGAGCTTTAGTCATAAAATTTTTGAGGTTTTGATATTTCCTTTCGTTTGTTTCGTCATCTATTTTAATAATCTAGTCAGTTTCACGCTGTATCCCGCACACAGCAGGGTAGGCAGAGGGAACCTAGTGTTAAGACACTCCGTTCCCTACTTTCCGCCGGGTTCTGGAGACATTGCGTGTTGAGTGGCGGAGCTCAACGCCGCGCTTGTCCTCGACACCAGGGCGAAGAAATGGAAATATAAATTTAAGTAAATATTTCATCTCCTCGAATGGGGATCGAACCCACAACCAGTCGGTTTTACAGTCACACTTCGTGCTGCTGCGCCACGACTGGCCTCTACTATTTTAATATCAACTCTATATTGAGTTGATATTAGAATATGAAAAGAAACGAAAGTTAAGTCGATTCACTTTCTCTATTTTTCGAGAAACAAAATAGCTATTAATATTATTCATTCAGATAATAAAGTCTAATAAATAGTATATTTTGAAAATATATTTTTTATATATTTTCAATAATTATAATCATAAATTTATGCATCAGATAATATGATTAGTAATTGCCATCTCCCGTCTCGAACGGTGCTTCAATTAACTGAGCGTCGCATCCAAGCATCGTGTCCACTACATGTCGGTGACACCGGAAGTGCAGAGCTGATGGCGTGTTTTATATTATCACTGATTAAATTGAATATCATGGTAATATTTACGTTTATTGCTCAGTGTTGAAAAATAATGTTATAATAAATAAATAAGACAAAAATATTATTTTAGTAACGTTAACTACTACTAATAAAAATATCATTACTTAAAGCGATCCAACAGCGTTTGGCTGATACGAGTTTAAATCGTGCTATTTTCAGTTAAGTTATGTAAGATTTTGATAAAATAGCTATAATATATAGAATAAATATTTACTCTTATCTTCGTATGCAAATATATATAGGGGAGAGTAACCCATATTGGACCACTTTCGACATAATGGCATAAATCACAAGATCCTTCGAAGCTAGAAAAATGCAACAAGACATTGGAAGTACCTTGATTCTTTAGGTATATAATATCACTCCGTTGATATCGTTGATATAACCTAATGGTAACATATAAATAACAGGAAATTTCTAAAGGTTGTCATTCGGTTCAAATTACGCAACCGGTACCATAAATTGAACCACCAGGTCCTTAAATTGGACCAAATCTTAAATGATAGGAATAATTAGGAATTAAGTAAAGGAAAGTTATAATTACAAATCATTATTATTAATATTTATTCTTTAAACATTATCAACACTTTATTTAGGAACATCTTTACTTTATTCAGTATTGAAAATATTTCTAAAACAATAAAATATATGAAGTCAATTATGAACAAAAATACTTATTTAAACTTTTTATCAAATCTTTAAATTATTCAAACGAAAGTGAAGTCTTATAAAAATCAATATTAACACCTCTTAATGTTGCAACAATAGCTAAGGCTTTAGGCATATATTGGATCGGTACAATTAAGGAACTTGAGGGTGGCCCAATATAATAGTTTTACGGTTCGCCAAAAAAAAAAAATGATAACCTCTAAAGATTTGTATTATTTTACTAGCACATTAAGTACTATAAAATGTGTTTCCTTAAGTAATATTTTACGAAATTGTAACTTACCTTCACGTTCAAGAATATCCTTAGCCAATAAGCAAAAATAATACCAGTACACTACAAAAACAATTTATTAGCGTCACGGCTATGATGCATGTTCGACGTCAATACAAAATGGCGGAGTGTTAGTGGCAATACCGTCGCATATTATGGTGTTGCCAGAAAAATAAAATGAAGTTAATTGACTTAGATATAGCATCGGTCCAATATTGGTTACTCTCCCCTACTTTAGTTCTACAATGTAATTTTTAGGGTTCCATACCTTTTAAGGAAAAAATGAACCCTTATAAGATCACTTTGTTGTCCGCCTGTCTCGCTGTCCGTTTGTTTGTCTGTCAAGAGCCTTTATCTTAGAAACGCTTGGAGATATCGAGTTGAAATTCAAACCATATACTCAGTTCTATGGCCCCACGATTTCCTGAAATAACGTATTTCTACATTTACTTAAAAAAAAGATATGGCCGTTTATATAGCAAAAAATGCGTATATTAACACTATAAAGGGAAGTAAAATTAATGGGGTACTTTCGGTTGACCTAGAATTATGAAATTTGGCATCTAGCATCTTCAGGTAGTATTAATTCAGGACAAAATTTGACAACTATATATTTGTGGTTTAATCCTAAAAAATAATATCCTTAAAATAGGGCAAAATTTGGTTTTAATGCCGCTAGTTTAAGTGAGGTATCAGATGAAATGGCTCTGGCTAAGCTAAGCTTGAATTTCAGAAAAAGCTCGAAACTTCCAATTATTGTACGGATTCCTCGGTGGGCAAGCCCAACTCGCACTTGTCTGGTTCTTTCGTTCTACTTTGATTAGTTCTTAATTGATGTCTTTTTGTTTTTGTATTAATTTATGTATGTACATATTTATACTGAAAATTATTTTTATTTGTTCCTTACTAGATAATATGTAGACTATAATAAACTTCACTAAAATCAGTATAAAACGTCCACGTCAATTGTTCAATAAACAATTACCAGTTATAAAAAGAATAAATATTTACCGTCGATTTTTTTTATGAATCTCACAAAAATTTGTTCGTATCAAACAAATGACACGAATGACTTATATTTTTTAGCATACAAAATATTTTCTGTGTAAAGTTCACATTTTGACATTTACCTCACAGCTTGCGAAGCGTTAATGGCATACCTATTTAGTAGAGCGCTTACGCGATATACATCGCTAACAGTATATTATATAGAGATATTTATGTGTAAGTATGTTTAAAAGTACTAGAAGCTAAGCTAACTAAATTCTGTAAGACTGCTTTTAATCAAATTTTATATATATAATAGATATTAATATTAAGAAGACGGAGATAACCAAATTCTTCATTGTAACGGATTTAAGATTGTTTCCTATATACGGAAATAGGAAACAACAGGATTTAAAATTTGACATTTTAAATCCGTTACAATAAAGAATTTGGTTATCTTCGTCTTCTTAATATTAATATCTATTAATGCTTGTTTAGATCTTCTTCATTGTAACAAATTGTACCTAAGGGAATAATTTTATCAAAATACAAATACAAAGTAATCAAGGATTATAATTCGATTTTCGGTGTAGCTCTAAAATGTTATTATTTAATTAAGTAACACTGTTGCCGTGAGGCACTTATGCCGTGACTGTAAATCCGACGATTGTAGATTTTGTCTCTCGCTCTGGTAACAAGGCAAAACACGGCGTTGAGTTGCGCCACTCAGCACGCGATGATTTTTGTGGAAATGGCCGATGCCACACTAATTATCGTATCACAATAAATTTTGCAATTACAGACACTCGTGTTCATACAGACACTCGATGTATACACTGAGTGTACCGTGTATAGTGTCGTAGTCTATTCGTACCTTAATATATTCTAACAGTTTGGTATTAAATTTGCTCTGTTATGTTCATGGAAATAAATATACATACATCATTACAATTTTTTAACTAATAAAGAAACATTATTAGCACATTTTAGTATATAGTAAGTAATTGAAAAGGAAACGGTTATTATTTTATATTTACTATAATAAATAAAATACTCTCCTAGGTAGAAGTACTGGTTCCTTTCTTAACATGGTCATCAATAATGAACTAAACCATTGTTCAAGACACTGGTGTAATATATAAATTCGACCCTTCCAATTTTGAATCAGAATACTTTGCATACAAAATATATTTCTAGATTTTTTTACGTTAATAAAAAGAAATAACAGAAAACCAAAGTGTGTGACTAATGGCTTGTGAAATGTAAGATTATTAATAAAGATAAATCTATAAACGGTTAAAACATTCCCCGAATACATATTCGCGTTAAGTAGCAATTTGCCATAAAATATCGGGTATATCCGGTCTAAAGGACTAAATACATTGTTTTTGTTTTGCCGCAGCCGGGAAACACTTTTCTTGCCTTTTAAAATGATTGCCTTGTCCTATTTCTGATTCGGGCCGTGTCGCGGCCGTATTAACATTTCACAGTGCGTCGTACCGCCGGCGCGCCGCCGATGCTCGTACTCTAACTTACGGTTTCAAAACTTTGAATGCTGTGCATATTATATTCCTTATTCACTTTCAGCGTAAAGCGAATACTTAAAACAAAGGATTTCACAGTTGATAAATTTTAATTTTCATTTGTGCACCTGCTTTTGTGACTAGCTGATATTATTAAGCAAAACGTTTTTACTAAACTTTAGACAGTAATCGCAATGAAAATCCTCCATAGAATAAATTACTTTGATGAATCAACAGCTTGTCTATGCCTCATAATCGTTTCATATTTATGAGCGCATGTTTTACGTCGCCATTATCGAGCGTCTATCTGACAGCTCTATTACACGGTGACCGCTCGCTTCACCTGTCACGGCGCGCCGTCTCGCTGTCACGGTGGTAGTTCCTCGCTACCGTGATTTCTTTCAGTCATTTTTCATGCGTTTGTAACTTATAATTGTATAAACGATCGCGTAAGATCTATGAAATTATTATTATGTATACGACAATAATTTTACCATCATAAACAGATTTACTATTAAAAATATATTTTCTTAACATCTTAATTTTGTTCCAGTTGTGTCCTTTTAGTGTTTAAAACGAGGTAACAATTAAACACATAATAAGGGTATGAGTGTTACTGTTTAAAAAAAATTAAACTTTGTAATTTAAGTAAGTGAAAAAACTTATAACCAAATATATTTATTTAGAAATCGTATAAAAATTTGAACGTAGCGGGACTCGAACCCGCGCCTCCTGGAAACCGACCAGGAAATATAACCAAATATTTAATGGAAAGCTCAAAGTACTAGTTTCATAGATTTCTTATAAACAATTTAAAATGTACATATTTTAATAACATAATATCACTATAAAGAATAAAAACTTCATATATAGCAAAGATAATAAGTAAATTACAATATTTACCTCCATCATACTAAACATGCTCGCTTGTTACAGTTGAGAATTCCACAATACATAACAAAATTTCATTGCTGTCGTGTATCAATGATATAGGTGACATTTTCCCCTGTTATTTACCCCGCCTGACGTAAAAACGTAAGTTAAGCCAGCACTTTCTGGCGTTGATCCTCAATAAAGGTGAAACGGGCTTTAAGGGCGTGGGCTTTACTGTTTGTAGGACGAAAACAATAGTTTGGTTCCATATATAGTGATAGTTATATTTATAAGATTCAGATAAGCAATGTCATAGTTATGTCGTACTTTTGATTATTTAGTATATAAACAAAACAAATATATCAATGTGATAGTAAAAGTCTAGTATAAACAAAAAATACACTAACTTAAAAGTATAAAATTGTCGGATCCAAAACGACTTACTCATTAGTAAATATATATTAGTGTTGTTATATAAAAAGCTTTAAAGAATTATTTTCCTATCTGCTCTATTAAAATAATCTCTTAATAATCCTGAACCAACATCGAGATTGGAAAACATAAATTAAACATCGCTTTTCCGAATTCCCGGCGTAAAAACAGCACCTCGGGCTATAACATTGGGACCGTCGTAAATAGTTTATCGGGTCTTCTTCCCTACAAAGGTATTTTGGGATCGTCCGCGCTCTTTTGTGATTGAAAACGGTCCCTAGTTTACAGCCAATTTGTTGGTGACGAGTCAAAAAACGAAGCGGCTCACAGTTTTTTTTATAGTAAAAAGCAATCCGCTATCGGCCGTCCAAAAGGAAGAAATTAAAAAATACAAGCTAGAGTAGCTTTTTCATTTTATGTATCGCAATATTTTATTTACCGTAAGTTTTTGTTGTTACACTTTAGTAAAAACATTATAACATTGAATACGTGTAACTTTTACATAAAACTCTCAATTATTTTGAGAGTTATAGTGAACCCAGTGAAATTATATTGTGCTATTAAAATAAATATTATAAATATTTGTTTTATTGAACAACAGTACATTGGTATAGTTCTTTGATTGTGGCGTTCCGAGTGTGCCAGTTGAGCACATATCACTTCGCCAATGTCACAAAACATTACGTTGTGCATTATTGTTTCCTATTTACTATTCGCCAATCATCAAACAAAACAAAACACTTGGATCACGCATCTTTCAGTTTACTTAACAGGATATTACTCCCCAGGACACAAAATATCATAAATTTTATGACGGTACTGTACCTTATTACAGGCTGGGCGAAATTTATCGGTATTTTCATCGGGCGAGCATTTTCATTATTAGAGACAGGCTATCTAGCATCTCTTTTGTACGCCGCGACCGCAGGTCTATCTTGATATAGATAAGCTGAACAATCGTGTGACATACGACCCTTGGATAAAGCGGAGTTACGTCCAATTAATAAAGTTACTTATCAGAAAACAACAATAGCTATTTTCTTATAATGAAGAAGTTTTTGAATTGCAACCCACAGTTATCTAATTGGGTAAGATGCAATGAGGAGAGAAAGCTTTTAGTTTTAAAAGTCTGCTAGTCCGAGAATTAAGGCTTTTTTTTAGCTTCATGCGGTATCCCGCACTTAGTACGGTGGGCAGAGGCAACCTGGGAACCTAGTTTTCATACACTCCTCCTCTCCCCATTAAGACTTCCGTTCTCTACTTTCCGCTGAATTCTTGAGGCATTGCGTGTTCTTTTTTTTTTTTGAATTGTTATGCGCCACAGACTTTTGTTGCCCGTGCCTTTTTTGTACTTAATTGATTATTAAAAATGTTATTTTTTCTTTTTAAAATGGGAAGTGAACGTTAATATCTTGCTATCTTGAAAGGTCTGCTTTTGTCAAATCCGAGTTCCTTTTGTCAAATCCAAATTTTTGGCCGTTGATTATGTTGATTGCGGCGCACTTAGTTGATTTCGTAATATATTTATTGCCTCCTCATCTCTATAGGAAATAGCCATTTTGATGTTGTATTCCACTATATCAATCACAGAGCCTTCATTTGCCCGGCGAATAAACCTGCAGATAGCGTCTTCCTCGGCGTCAGTGTAGTAGATGCATCCTTTTGTATGCCTTGTTAAGGCGACGATTGCATGTGATATGCTGTCGTGTAGGGCGTAATGGCCTTAGTTTAGATGATTACTACAAACTCGTATGTAAGTCCCTGAGATTCGTTGATGGTCAGGGTGCGTGAGTTTCCCCCCTTTCCGTATCCTTTCCTGGTTAGGTCCGCTTTTTCTGCTTGTGTATGGACCAGGGACAAAGTATTGGGGGAATCTATAGGGATGGAAGCACCCGTGTATCGCGACTCTTTCAGGGAGCGAGTTATCTGTCGGGCTGAGTAGATTCCGTTATAAACTTCGTTGAGCGCATATGTCACATCCAGTGGACATCTATATGATCTCGCTAGCTCTTGACTGATGGCCGTCTCGAGGTTTGGGCCGATATAGTGCATTTGGAAGAGGTTTAATCTGTCGATAAAAGGTAGTTGGTTTATGTCCTTTTAAGTGTCTTGGCCTTTGATAATATGGCCGCCATTACGTTTGCCCCAAAATGGTTCATTAGGGCCTCATCCACGAAAAGTCTTGCGGGATTTTCTGCAACACTATTTACCAGAATAGAGGCGATCGTTCGGACTTTGATTTTTGCGTCCCTGGTGCAACTAAAAGGGATCTTACTCCTGAGATCCTCGGCTGCCTCAGTAGTTGTAGTTGCTACCAGGTCACTATCGGGGATGAAATTGTTGACCACCCAGGTGGACTTACCGCACCCAGGAACGCTATTCACCCATTGTATGTCAGGTGGCTCCCAATGCTCCCAGATGCTGGTTGGATTTTTTGAAGCTTGAATGGTGAGCGCTGTGTTTAGTATTCTTTGTTCCAGCGCTACCTCCGTGCATCGAGCTATGACGAGGATTGGGTCGTCCGAAGATGTTGTGTACCTGGGTGGGGAATTTTCTCGTGTTGACCTGTCATCCTTGTATACTAAGCCATCTTTCCCGCTGTAAGCCGCCATATGGGGGAATTAAGGTGGGTTTTCCCTTAAGTATTCCAATTTATTATTGTCATATATGGCGGCTTTCTCCTCTTCGAGTAACACTAACCAGACCTTCGTTTCCGAGTTTAAAGGTCGTCCTAATTTTCTCGCAGGTTGCAAGGCATTGCGTGTTGAGTGGCGAAACTCAAAGCCGTTTGCCCGTCACTAGAGCGGGAATTGAAGCACAACCGTTGCGTTTACAGTCGCACGCTTGCCGCGTGCCCGTGCACTTTCCGTAGCATTTTTCGAGACATTGCGTGTGGAGTGGCGGATCTCAACACCGGGCTTTTACCTTGGTACCAGGGCGAAGAAATGAAAATATTAGTAATATTATTACCAATAAAATATTATTGACTAATATTTTATTGCTTATTATTAATATAATAAGCAATAATAAGTGAACGGTTCTGCTTTATTCAAACATATGTTGATGTTTTTCTAATATAAAAGATATGAAAGCGGTCTCTTTATTTTGAACCTAAATCAATACCTATCTATACAAGTACCTACTACTTCGGCACGACGGGGATCTTATGCAGCATCTTAATATGTTCTGCAGTCAGATACATGTGACATAAGATTTAATTATGTATGCACAAGTTTGTACAGCCAACATAACAAGCATTCCATCTGGGAATGAGTCAATTATTGGATATCCAACGTTATTCTAGGAAATATCTCGAAATGCGTCTCACGTAATGCTAGCAATTAAACGCTGTCTCTGTTAACAATATTATTATATAATTAGATATTATACATATATTTCCGAAAACAAAGAAGAATAACAATATATTTTTTAAATTACTCAATGAATTTTCATTTTGATGTTATTTGTGAAATTTATATAATGTAAACCTTGATTCTAGAGTAAATTACGTTGATTTTGATTCGGATACGAAATTACAATATTTCTAAGTACTTATTATATTTAATCTATTGCATAGTTATTATTTCGATGGTCCCTAGGTAGAATCAAAAGTGAAAAGACGCAATATTTTTAAAATTAAAACAAAAGTTATTTATGCGTTTTATAAACGTGTATGTAATTGAAAACTACCCTTGTTAGTACTTCTAAATAACAATAAAAGAATTTTCAAGTCAGTGCATTAAAATTGTCGTCCCCTATATTCACAATATAGACCATACATACACACGTCTAGCTCGGAGTTTGGTCTCGTCCATCCATTTATGTGATTGCCGTTTTCACTTCAGATAATTCAGAGCAAATATGTGACGTTCACAATATCCTCTTAAATATACCTATAGGAATAAAACTTTGTAAAGTGCAGTGCAAATGCAGGCTGCATATTATGTATGTAGGTAATATATACATAATTAAAACAAGCCCTTCGTGGCGCAGGGGCACAAAGTGTGACTATAAATGCGACTGACTGTGGGTGAGGTGCGGACCTCACCCTAGTGGCGTATTTCGACACTAAAGGAAATCAAAATTAATAGGGTATTTCCGGTTCACCTAGAATTAGTAAATTTGGTAGCTAGCGTGTACAGGTAGCGTAGTACTAATAGTTCAGGGTAAGTCTGTACTATACATTTGTGGTTAAATCCTATAAAATAATAACCTAAAAGGGGGCTAAATTAGATAATGCCGCTAGTTCAAGTGAAGTATCAGATGAAAGGGCTCCGGCTAAAGCTAAGCTTGATTTTCAAAAAAAGCTCAAATCCTCCAATTTTTGTACGGAGGTGGGCGAGCGCGACTCGCGCTTGTCCGGTTTTTAACGTGTTGTATAGCTCGCTAGGCATATGAAACTCTTAGGGATTATTTTTATAAATATCAGTTGCTTTTAAAATTTCTTCTGAAAAAATCACCGGTATTTTTTTCGCTAAAGGCCTTGAAAATGTATGCTAAAATTTAACTTTTTAAATTTTTTTTAAATTTTATTACTAAGATTTATTACATTTATAGTTTTAAACTATTATATAATCCACCGAACTCTGGAGGCAGCGTTGTGTTGCGCCACTCAACACACAATGTCTCCAGAATATGGGGAACGGTGTGTCATTAAACTAGGTTCCCCTTGCCTACTCAGCTGTGTGTGGGATACAGTGTGAAATTGATTATTATTATTAAAAATATATAATGATAGTAGTAGATAGAGCGTTAAGTTTTGACTTCGCTTTTGAAGTAAGTTAGTTCCTATCTGTCTATTATGGTAAGGCATTGTTCATCGAAACGTAACGAAGTTACTGAGTATGATCGGTCGGAGCAGATTGTAACATTGTTACAGATCCGATGCAGCTCAACTTTGAACTGTGCACTCTACTCTGTGTTGCCATCTCCCCAATCGAGCAAATCACTTATCTCGAAACCAATCTATAGATTATTGGATTATTAACAGTTCAAAGTGGTGAACTAAATATATTAAGTGCATTTAAAGCGTATTTTATTTGATTTTTTTAGTTGTTTGTTTGTATATTAAAACTATGATCCTATAAGTAAGAAGTAAATAATGTAACACATAATATTTTTCACAAAATTAAGAATTAATCAGACGTTTTATAGAAATAACTTTTTTTATACATAAATAAGTGAACACAACGGATGCAATTTTCTATCCGGAACTGGCAGCCGGCCTTTCTCACGGGCCCGTTAATCAAGTTAACCTCACTCGTTAGACTGTTGAGTAGTAAGCGCCCGTAATTTCCTCTGCGCACCGTCCATCTGAACATCTGAACTAATAGTATTTTGATTATATCCTATTTTTCTATTTATATCACCCATTGAAATCACTACTGCACAAGACAATAAATATTGTAATAGTTTATTTTAATGTAATACTACGTAGTATTACATAAAAATAAATGTATTTACTTTAAATTTTGCTTAAAATAAATTGTTTTAAAATAGTAACTCGAGGACTTATTGTCGACAGTAAAGTGTTCTTCAAATATCCTTTCCTTTTTCGCTCTCGTGGAATTGCTCTTGAGACGATCTTTTATGTATATACGAAAATGTTTAATTTAAAATATAGGACGCGGAGCTAAAAATATGTATTAAGTTATTATCTAAGTTTATTGATATATTTTTTTACGAGATGCAGCAATAGTCGTTAAACTAAGTTTCATATGTACATATGTATAAATTCGGTCTGAAATAAATTTTCTTGAGGTGTGTACCTTAGAAAGTAAATCGCCATCACCAATTAAAGCCATTTTTATTTGTTTTTTTAGCTATCTTTCATTTTCAACATAGACAGAGATCACAAACTACACTGGTATAAGGTGAAACAATAAAAAATTTTAACAATAGTCGATTATTATTTCGGTTGATCGATTGATTTCTTTTTATAAACAAAAAAAAGGTAAGCTAACATTTTATTTATCATGATTTAGAGGATTTGATCAGTCCATGTCCGAAACTTCTCTGTGTAGCATTACTCGCTGTTAATTTCCCCAGCGGGCCGCGGGGCAGCCAGTATCAGTCAGATAATCTTTATAAGGCGCATGTTAGAGACTAGCACTATTTATTTTGCTTCGGAACTTATAAATTACTAGCCCAATTATTATATTTCAACTTACAATAATATTTAATGTATATATTTTTGCACAACATTATTCTTTATTTTTTTATTTAAGGTTTCGGATGTAGGCACTGTGCATCTATAGGTATCGCGTTGACTGTGACTGTTAGAAATGTGGAAAGAGAGATAAATATACAAAGAATTTCAGCAAATAGAATATTCTAGCTTCTTATATTTTATTGTCAGAACGTGGCGACCGATGTAAAGTATCAGGTGTTCCCTCTATACTGCGATGTGTCTGCACGTAGCAGGAAGCAAAATTTTTTCGTATAAAAATGTCAATAGAAAAAAAAATTCTCTGGATAGAAATTACGTGTACGTTACCACATGAGGTGCGTGACTGAAATTAGATTGGCTACATGTTATTTTGTGAGTGAAGTAAAAAGGGCCGACGCAAACATTTACTACGTTAATTTGGGTTTTTGGAAAGGTTTTTGTAATCACCAGTTCGGTCCCAAGGATTTCTTGATTCCTATCTTAAGGCGAGTTGGTTATTTTGTTACTACTTCTTGATTCTTTGTAAGTCCCTTCGGCGTGACTATTTGACCCTCGATGAAAGCTGCGGACTGCGGTTAGGGTTACTCAATTTGTATTGTATTATTTTTATGTTACGAATTAATAATATGTTTTTATTTTAACTTCTGTTTAGAGATTTATATCATGAGATTTCCACTTACTACCACCACCTTGCCCGCTTTTTCAATTATTTCATTAATTTGACTTAAAAAGACCCTGTTAGATATACGGTAATTTCAATGTAATGTAAAAATTTAATAATTTAAATAAAATTATAATTTTTATATGTATTGTATATAGAGAACAAGTGCACAATGCTGTTATTTTTTTGTAATAACGTATAAAAAATATATAAAAAATCAAATAAATCAGCTTCACGCTGTATCCCGCACTCAGCAGGGTAGGCAGAGGGAACCTAGTGTTAAGCCACTCCGTTCCCCGCTTTCTGTCGAATTCTGGAGACATTGCTTCTTGAGTGGTATCTACGCCGCGATTTGTCTCGACACCTGAGCGAAGAAATGCAAATAGAAATTTATGTAAATATTTCATCTCCTCGAGTGGGGATCGAACCCACAACCAGTCGGTTTTACAGTCACACTCTGTGCCCCTATGCCACAAGTGGCCTCAAATTTATATTAAAAATATATAATTCAATTAATATAATAATCATAACACATACTACCATAACTTTAACAATATTTTTTTACACTTTTTTGTAAAGTGACATATACGTTGCTATAGCAATACGCATTGTGCGTTGTTGACGCGTCAACGGATCCTCTAGTACTAATAAATAACTATTACGTGATGTCAGGAACAAGAGCTTGTTTTTTTATTTATTATCAGTCTGAAATTTTGTAAGAGTATACATATAATATAAGATATCACTAAAATATAATATTTCAATATAAAAAAAAATGTCAATAATAATTGATTCTCGTCTTAGAGATATTTTGTACCGCCCATTTTTAATATCATCATCATCATTCCAGCCATTTTTACGCCCACCGCTGGTCTTAGCCGCTTGGTGTTATCATAGTCTTCCCTTCAAGATTTCCACGACGATTATTAATATATTTAAATGTATTATATAGTAATATAGTAATTTGCATGATATTCCATATTTATTTTATTTGATTAATACATTTTTTGCACAGTGAATTTAATAAACGTAACAGAAATGATGCGTCGTTTAGTGTTCATAAAGCGGGCGCGGTTAATTAGATTTTTAATTTAGCAAAATAATATTACGAATGAAGCGGTTTGAGCGTAATTTACTTTTCGGTTTGAGCGTAATTTACTATTAACATTTCGAATTAAACATGCAATAAATATTTATTTTTAAGATAAGAGTAACTTGCGTAAATTATATATACACCCTGTAAGATATTGCTAGTATCTATTAGTCTATTGGGAACGTGTAAAGGTATAGTAAACGGTTAAGGGTAAATTTCTTAGGATATCTATAAATTACTGCTTTAGTTAGAGCCGTCGTGGCACAGGGACACAAGGATGTGACCGTACCACGACGGTGGTGTTTTCAATCGCTACTCGAGGGAATGAATTATTATTGATTAATGTTTTTATTTCATCCCTCTGGTACCAAGGCAGAAAACCCGGCATTGAGTTCCGCCATTTAACACACAATGCCTCGAAAAATTAGGCGGAAAGTTGGTAACGGGGTGTCTTACACTAGAATTCCTCTGCCTACCTGCGGTATACAGCGCGAGGCTAAAAAAATGTTTTGGTGTAGAAGAATCGCCATGTAATCGCCATGTGTAATCGGTATGCAAAACTCGTCGACAAAATCGTTAATTAAGTTTTACAATATATTTTTAAAAGTATATTTAAAATAAATTTTATTTGACAATTTTTAAATTATAACCTTTCTTTCAGGTAAGTTGACATTTTGGAACATCGGATGCGGTCAAGTATTTTATTTTCTTATTTGCTAGTATGATAACTTAAAATTATCTGGTGTTCTTTATTCTGGGTCTTCATAAACAGTCGTACCTACTTGAATTTACGCCACAGACGCGTGATAAACTTGAAAAGTGCACTATTCACTTAACGCATATGTTTAGCTTAAATTCCATTTATGAGAGTGTTTATTGATTTTCTAAATTTCTGAATCCCGCACACAGCAGGTTAGGCAGAAGGAACTTAGTGTTAAGTTACGCTGTTAAAAGAGAACTTTTATCATACTTCTTTCACAAAAAGCGCATTGAAAAGAACAACAGATTTACTCATTATTTTTTTCTTTATAATCAATCTTAATAGTCCTAGAAAAACGTTATAATTTTAAAGAGTTTTGCAAACCCTAATTTGTATAAAAAATGCTTAACAATATCTGCCTACCGGACGTCCAAGCTTGCTTTCATTATTCTACGGGCTACGAGCTTAATTTAATAAAGCCGGCGTACCGGGCCGAGCGATTCAGTTTTATACCGGTACTCCGTCCTAAATAATTCAAACGATAAACGCTCGTTACAACCAATAAATGAAGCAATTGACGTTTTCATTTTAGTGGAAGACTGTAATAGGTTTACCTAAATTGTATTTACTATTCATAGCAAAAAGTTTTAAACATTAGGTATACTATAATTGATTGAAGGCCTAGTTCTGCAGTTGGGACACGATTGCTGTGTATACCTACATGAAAATTTTGGAAATGTTTATATTTAAAATATATTCACAAAATACTTACACAATGATCCGGTATGATTAGACAAAAGGCGACTGGCTACTGCCATTATCATATCACATGAGCATTGTAATATATGTACCTATTACAGCACAAAACCTGCCATCAAACTTTATGCACTTGGACGACGCTAACTGCAAATAGATTAATTTAGAAATTGGTTCAATATTTGTAATATAGTAGAGGCCGTCATAGCGCAGAGGTACAGCGCCTGATTGTAAACTGCGGCATTTGTGTGTTCGACTCTTATTCGGAGGAATGAGTTATTTACACGTTCTGGTAACAAGTCAAAGGGCACCGTTGAGTTCCGCCAGCAAGATATTAAAGAGATGTCTTAAAATTAGGATCCCTCTGCCGAATAATGGGATGTTAATAGTAAAAAAGTCAACCGAAAACTATAAATCCTTAAATTGTGTCCTCTGTGGGACATGGAATTTGTAAAATAAATAAATCACAAGCACAATTAAAAACGATGTTTTATAGCGAAAAGAGCAATATTATCGAGCAAGTAGAAAAGCTAATATTTGCCAATTGATCCCGAGGGTGTGTACAGGCTATTATGCTGAGAGGATCAGTGTGCTCAGTGCCAGTGAAAAAAAAATTTGAATTCGAGTGGTGTAAACAGGCTTCATCAATATTGGTAGCATCATATTTTACGTTGAAGACTCCGACAAGAGGGTTATCAGTGCTCCGAGATATTCGACGCTTTACTAGCGGCTATATATTATGTAAGGGTATATTCGATTTTGTTTTGTTTGCCTCGGATGAAATTTGTGTGGATGAATATAGTGGTTGTGAGTTCATATTTCTTATGTGACTTTAGCGCGCGGTAGCTTTGCAAAACTTAAGCTTAATAACTTTTTTTTTAATATTACACTGTATCCCATATATAACGGGGTAGGGAGAGACAACCTAATGTTAAAATATTCCGTTCCCCATTTTCGAGACATTGCGCATTGAGTGGCGTAACTCAATAACCCGCTTTGAATTGTTACCAGGAGCGGAGATCGAACAAACGATCATTAAGTTTACATCCAGTCACTTAACCGTTGCGCCTTATATCAATATTATAGAAAAAGTAAAAAAAAAACATATTTAATAATATAATAGAAAATTTAAAAATGTAATAGAAACAATAACGCTTTGGACTAAGCTTAAAGCAAATTTAGAGGTAAACGTGGTCGTAATTTCTGTACAATAGTAATTCTAAAATGTAAATTATAATGTTTGTACATTAACAAGTATAACATTAATATAAAGGTTAAATTATACATTTGAACTAATATAAGTAATAAATTAATTAGGATCAAGACACGCGTCAGAGTGTCCAGCTAAGTATAAAAGCTGGAAACGCGCAATGTAAATTCCACACGAACCATTTAAAGCTACTTTTTAGCCCTCCCGAACTCGATAAACCCTGAAGTTAAACCTTGAGTTCATTCGGGATAAAATTTAAGCTTTAAAGTTATCTTGCCTATTTTTTACTACCAGACACCGAACCACATATCAACCTAATAGTCCAGTACACACTGGAAGAGTACACTGACTTGCAAATATAATAAGGCCTGTACGTAAAACAATGTCAAATGAAATTTAAAACTTGATGTTTATCCCAAATGAACTCAGCAATCATATAAATCTCCTATTCTTTTATTGGTTAAGTCGAGAACGACGCATTACTTAACATTTAACTTGGTTCTCATTTCACATATATGTCTTTTATGGGATCGTATTATCTAACATGATATTTATCTATAATTTTATTTACTCTACATTTTAATTTAGATTTTCTATCACAGCGCAATTGTAAAGTTTTATTTAATTAAAAACTACAGACTTACAACATTTCCATATTTACTTATTTAGAAAACGTATAAAAAATTGAACGTAGCGGGACTCGAACCTACGCCTCCTGGAAACTGACCTGGTCGGTTTCTAGGAGGTGCTGGTTCGAGTCCCGCTACGTTAAAATTTTTATACGTTTTCTAAATAAGTATTTTTGTTTCTTAAGTGTGGAATAAACACTTTAAAAATGTTTAAAAATATTTCCATCTTTTTTGATGAAGCTTTCTTATTTTAGAAAAAAAATAAGATAATTCTGTCGGACGAACCAACAAATCAGACACAAAATCCAGCTTTTACAATGACTTTATTTACTCTTGTTCTACACAATTCAATTCTATATACACTCGTAGTTACAATATTTAAATATTAATTCTAATGACAAGTTGTCTCGACAAAATCTTAGAACGTAATGAACACGAGTGCCTTACCTTTTTACCTTTTTCGAATGAGCAGTATGCTGTTGGCCCTAGTAGGGCAACAGCATACTGCTACTACTGTAGGGCACCTCTACAGAGTCACTGGGCTTTAGGAGGCCGAACTACACGACTGCTGTGTCGTTTGTGCTTATATTGGAAATCCACCGGAAAAGACACAGCACACTACCGCCGTTTAATACAATCGATAATGAAAACAATATTAAATGACGTTCTCATAATTACAGTGACACCTATTACTACACTATAAGTAATTTATGCTAACAATTCATAGTTTAATTATTAATAAACAAGCCTCTATTGAGAGATGGTGTTTGGTGTTAATGGTGTACTACCGTACCGCTCCTGCCACTCGGGCATATCTTGTCTAGTAAAATTTAAGTACTTACTGGGTTACCTTTGTACGTTACACGATGCATGGAATGCGTGAAGATAGATGACAAATAAAAAAGAAATCACATAAATGCACAATAAAGCTTAAAGTTAACTGCAAAGCTTAAATATGATGTGTAGCACGTCGGTGTAAGCTCTGAATGAATTAACACTATCATCATACATAATGTATTGGTGCGATCGGATTGAATTCGCAATGAGGTAGGCAGTTCGTGTTTCAATATCGATACGCCCTGGCTTAAGACTATATCTTGGGGATTTGAGAGCTCTCCTCATCTTAGCTTTACTCGTATTGTATAGATATGGTGTGCTATATTTACTTGAATGGTACAAATGGCGTACAAAATTTACGTAGTATCCCGTATTGGACGTGTACTTCATTTTCGGGTTTTAGATTCAAAACTAGCTTAGAAGTTTATTAATTTTTAAATAACATTGTTTATTATTCCTACAAAAATTTAAATTCGAAAGTTTAAAAATAGGTGGCCTTTTATTAAACTGCAGGCATGCATTGCAAAAAGCAAGCTGCAGGAAGTTCGACAAGTGACTGTTAGTCCAGAGGCCCATTGCTCACCGCAGGTGCAAATAGCCTAGTTTGCACTAAAATTGGGACTATGGTGCTTGGGGAAGGGTGCTCTTTTCAGATGAGTCCAGATTGTCTTGTCCAGATGATGGAAGGACCAAAGTATGTAAATGACCTGGAGAAAGATACGCTCAGATTCTCACATTGGAAAGAAAGTGCCTTATGGTGGAGGGTCAGTAATGGTATGGGGCGGTATTTGCTTAGGAGCACATACGGAGCTACACATCGCAGAAAATGGGTCCGTGACTGCGGAAAAATACGTAACCGACAATCTAGAGCTTGTGATGCCTTGTGGATTTTATAATCTGAACCTAACCAAATTTTCATCAAACTACCCTTGAAGCATTTTCCAATAAAAAAATAATCATCAAAATCGGTTCGCGGGATGTTAAGTTATTCGTCCATTTGTCGCGCATATACTTAATGCTTAAATTAGAAATAGATTAAATTAAGCACTACCTTTCAAATAAAAAAAAGAATCATGAAAATCAGTCAGTAACAAACATAAAAAATAGGGTCGAATTGATAACCTCCTCCTTTTACAGAAATTGGTTAAAAATTAAGGCAGATTCAGAATTAGAAATTACTCAAAAGTCAGATTGCGGAAATTTCAATTAAAATTCAAACTGTAATTATACTTATTTAGAAAACGTATAAAAATTTGAACGTAGCGGGACTCGAACCCGCGCCTCCTGGAAACCAACGTAATTTCCATGTAACATCGGGTAACACTTTATACGAGTACGTCGGGTAATAAACAGAACGAATTTTGCCATCACGACACAAGTATAAATAATGGAATACATTAATATAACCATGCAACGAAACAGTGTTCTTATACGTTAAGACTTATTACTCTTTTTATTTATAATTTTATTCTTATTATATCTTTTATTGGGAATTGGCCCTGGATTTTGTCTGATTTCGAAATGAGTTCAAATAAAAAAAATGGTACTTATACCTAAAATATTTTCTGTTTACTGTTAATGTCACTTAAAGATCTATAACAATCAACATTTTCTTTATGTTCAATGTTGTTAAATTCTTGTTCAGTTAAATATGTTATGTATGAAGCGATTTATTTAATATCCGTTTGTCAAAGGATATCTGCTTTTAGAGGCAGGAAAGTCAGTAGCATTTAACTATCTTTGTTGTTAATTATCTGTATCGATTTCTGAACTGAATACACTTTGTTATATATATATATGTATTTTCATTGTACCACTAATATAATTTTTCGGTAAAGATGCAAGTTTGTGTTAAATTGCTTAGAATAGTTTTTTATGGTCTTAATCGAGATGAATGTGAATTTAAGCGATTTCAATATCGATATTATTCGGTCTAATATTAATGATAGCCGTGATGATATGGAATATATCTAAGCGCATGCGATTTTTTTACATATTTCATAATAAAAAGAAATACTGGAATGAGTCATATTATATTTCTTTTTTATTTTCAACCTGTTTAAACCATTATCAAAGCGCGGCGTTGAGTTCCGCCGTTTTACACGCCTCTAGAATTCGATGGAAAGTGGGTAACTGTCTTAACAATAGGTTCCCTCTGCCTATCCTGCTGTGTGCGGGATACAGCGTGAAGCTGATTTAATTTAATAAACCATTGTGTGTTGTGTGGCGGACCCTACGCCTAACTCTAGCCAAACATGTGAAACTTTCCGTGCAGCACTAGTGCTACGTAAATTTATGTAAAAAGTTTTATAAAGACTGTCCCGCAAAGTAAATGAAATTAAAATTAAGATATGTAAAAAAATAATTCATAAAATGATTATATATTTACTTATTATTAGTTCAAAATAATGCCCAATATTTATATAAAATACGTATATCAGTGTATCGACACTAATAAACTACATATTTTATTAAAATATTTTTAGCTGATTTAGCGACGTAATTTTTTTTGTATGTAAGTAGAGGCCAGTCGTGGCGCAGTGGCACGAAGTGTAACTGTAAAACCGACTGGACTGGCTGGACGGGTTCGATCCCCACTCGAGGAGATGAAATATTTACTTAAATTTATATTTCCATTTCTTCGCTCTGGTGTCGAGGCTAACCTCGGCGTGGAGTTCTGCCACCCAACACGCAATGCCTCCAGAATTAGGTTCCCTCTGCCTACCCTGCTGTGTGCGGAATACAGCGTGAAGCTGATTTTTTTTTTAAGTAGCGTATTAAAAATATTTTATGTACTTTACTAACAGTTACTTCATAAATTATATAATATGCCGTGTAATTATATATGCCGTAAATTAAGGCATATTTGTTGTAAAGTGTTCGTTTTAAGAAGGGATAGAAGATAGTCCCAAAAAGATTCATCAATTACTTTTTGCCAGCTTTTAGTGACATCGCTTAATTCTTGCCATTATCCTGATGTGGGTAACTACTATTACAAGGGTCGAACTAGAATAGAGGGGAATGACGCAATGGCTGAAAATCAAAGCAAAGGAAAAAAGAAATAATATTTAAGTAGTTTCAGCATGATTCATGCACAGTGAATAATAATCTGAGTTATAATAACAAAATCACTCAACATTTAATTAGATAATGCAAAATTTTATTTGTATAAAAATAGTTTCAGAAGCACTGTACACAAGTTACAGAACCAAACAACGCACTTTGTTTCATGTGATTAAATCCACGTAGAAGTGGGAATTGAACAAGTACCCATCTCTATTATTTGATTTCTTATTTTAAATGAAGTAACAAGTATTCATCAATCTTATAAAAACATTGCTTGAGATACTGACAATGAGATGCAACTTTTGATCTAACTTTGATCTAACCTAAGTTATCTTAAGATAACAAACTATGGTTAAGTTTTAACTTTACTTTACACAACTTCTGCTTTACGCTCCTAAAGAAACTTCTGCCTGCCACCTCTGCAAATTAAGCTTATACAATTGTTTACATGACGTCAGGTTGTTGGCGACTTCTGTAGAGATTATAGAAGATTAATGGACTGTCTAAATAAGCTTAATTATAGTATGCCTAACTATTTACTCGACCTACTTGATTCGTGCCGTATTGATGTTATATCAACACTCAGACTAGGTTTAGTATATTTAAAAAATATCAGTTCTTGTACAGTCATATTGTTAACTAACTGTCCCGCGCAGCTTCGTCCTCTTGTTCTTCACGAATATATATTTAATATTCTTATGAGTGTTTAAGGAAAATTTAATTAAAATTTTAGTATGGTTATCTATACTATTAGGCACTTAAGAAATCGTTATTTAAATCTTTCGGATTTTATTTAATTTTTTTTGCAATAACAGTGGTATTAGAAAAATATTAAGTTATTTTATACCTATTCAGGTAGGTACGTACACGCGCACGACAAACTCGGTCGGACGACTAGGTCGACCATAAGACTTAAGTCCATGTTGTATATATGAGTGGTCTTGAGAGTAGTACAACAACAGCTTGATCTTGAAGGATATACGATTTTTTATCATTTTAATCACAGCCAATTGAATTTATTGTCAATAATAAGTCCAAGATAAGCGTGTCTGTTAACTATTTCGATCTATGGACAACTGCATGGCCTATTTGTAGCTACATGCAGGCAGTAATGATCATGGGCGATTATAGATTTTAAGGGTAACTGCCTAATACAAGGTAATTTAATTATTACTAGCTTAGTTTTATTGGAATTTGGTACTAGTCCTACATCATGACACCACATTATAAAGCTGTTAAAATCTGTTTCTAGTAATTGTGTGGCTTTATCTGAATTATAGCTAGCACCTAGCAGACATGTATCATCTGCAAACTGATAGCATGAACAATGTTTGATATAATTGCTCATCTTGTTGACATAAGATAAGAAGTGCAATGGGCCCAAGACTGACCCTTGGGCTGTACCTTCTGTCATTGGTACTGGTTTACGAAATGAATCGTTGATTTTAACTGTATAAGAGCGATTATTGACGCAATTTTCACACCAAGCGGGTAAGGAACAACGAATACCGCAATTATCTAGTTTTTAGACTAGCTGTTTATGTTGCAAAGTGTCAAATGCACGTGAAAAGTCGATGAAAGTACATGTCTTTTGTGATTTATGTATACATGTAGGGTAATGTGGGGAAGAGGATTGTCTTAACGCAAGGTTTCCACGTTTCCACTGTCATGGTCATTGCCCTTAGCACCTTTAATAAAGTATAAGTACTCAAGGTACTTTCTTAATTTATGCTAAGGGATAAGTTTAGATTTTACCTTGAGTAACAAAATCATAATCTTAAATAATAACGAGACTATAACGGAAGTCGTAGCGTGGGCGGGAGAGCGGACTTTGAATATTAACTATATCGTTTATTTTAGTTTATTTGTTTAGCTTTAAAATGTTCTTCAAAAATTTATTTATACATACACATTCGTAAAAAAGGTATATGTTTGTACAAAAAATTAAAAAAATATAATAAATAGATAAACAAGCGCTGATAATGATAATCTTATGTTATAAAAAGGAAACTTGGCAGCAATATAGAAATAGACAGTCTCGTAACCGACACGGTACAAATTAGACTTGCAATGGAGCTGATGCTGTGGTAGGTGGTAAGGCAATTAATTATAGTCTACTTGATCTTTAGAAGTAAATACCATTATGCAGCTATTTTAGAAAACTGGAAATTAAATAGGTATTTAAAAAAGTTACCACAAATACAGTAAACTTATGCATAGGCTTAAAGTTTTCAATAAATATTTCTAACTTTGTGTTAACCAAAAATTTTACAAAGCGACGAGGAGGGGAACGGATAGGTTATGCTTATAACAAATTTCGCTAATCTCGAAACGCTCGTTTCTTGCACTTGTTAGTTATTTCTTTTTAATGTTATTTATGTACTAGATCTACAAAATACATATAGGGTTTTTATTCTTTACAACATATGTTTTTCGTAGTTTCTAAACATAAGTGTAAGGGTATATTTTTAGTTTTGAATTGTTAAAAAAAATGTAATACATACATAGTATTATATTATACAGGCCATAATTTTCATAAGTACTACGACGAGCGGTTAAAATGATTTTCTAATGAAATTATATGGACCAAAAATAGTATTTCAAACAAGCTTTTTTAACCATAATTGAAGTCAACGCGAGTCAAGTTTCATTTCACAAAATAAAACAAAGACTAAAAATTACTTAGAATAAAATATGAGATCAAAAGTACTTTTTTTTAAAGAGCAGATAAAATAAATTTCAAAGTTGAAAATATTTTCACTAAGTTTTAAAATAAACAGTTTGAGATTGTGGTTTTTTGTAGCGAAGTACGAGTTTACTGTCAATGCAGTTCTCTCTGGGGTGTTAATGTTGACTTTAAAAGTTACGTCAACCGCCAACCGATTATAGCATTAACAATGTGTTCTTAGGGTTTCGCAATTGAGTTTCACAAAAATTTTAATCCTCTAGGAGCGAGAAATGTAACTCTTATCATACCTACTATAGATAGTGAAAATTTCCGCTTTCTATAGTAATTTATTATAACCAATTTATCAATAGTATTAATAGTACCTATACGAGGGTTCTTATACCTAACTCTCTCTCTTTCTTTTTAAATATTTCTCTCTCTCTCTTTTTAATTAGATTTGACATTTTAGCGCCATTGGATCTATACAATTTTATTGAACTATTTCCGGCTTAAGAATAATTACTTGAATTTGCAAATGATAACTATAAGTATTTATATATTTTGATTACAAGTCAGAATCAGTTCACGCCCTCTCGATTTCGCTCCATACTAACAGCGTGAGCTAATTTTGATCGTCCTCCCATTTGCCTTCCCGCACTGCGCCTCTGTTCGCCTCCCTAATTCCTAGGAGATTGCATTTTATAGTTAAGAGGCACATGTACATAGGCACGTAAATGTACATGTCTCGTCTTTATTTATGATTATATTTTAGTGTTTCAAATAATAATAATTTTATAGAGCTATATATTAATAATTTTACGCTTCGTCAATTTAGTTATTTAATTTTTATACCAGTCACACAGTCAGTACAGAGGCCAGTTGTGGCGCAGAGGCACAAAGTGTGACTGTAAAATCGACTAGTTGTGGGTTCGATCCCCACTCGAGGAAATGAAATATTTATTTACATTTATATTTTCATTTCTTCGCTCTGATGTCGAGGCAAAGCGCGGCGTGTAGTTCCGCCACTCAACACACAATGCCTCCAAAACTCGGCGGAAAGTGGGGAACAGAGTGTCTTAACACTAGGTTCCCTCTGCCTACCCTGCTGTGTGCGGTGGTGGTGCGTATATATTTGGTTCTTTTTCTTACTTTTGCTCAATATAACATATCCAAGATATGTCAATTCGTCTTAAATAAATATTGCAGATACAATCACACTAAGTAGTCATATTACTACAGAATAGAATTTATTGGTCTTTGTGTGAAAGCAAATCATTTTCATTTCATATTATATGGTTCTTGTATACGAGATGTTGGCTTGAAAAACATTTTATTTATGACGTAGCTTTTAGAAGCTGTCTCGTAGCGTTGTCAAAACGTTACGATGGGTTTATCTCGGGAGTCTACTTGTATATATACACATATAATGTATGTGTATGTATGGATTCTTTGTACCAGTAACATTACTGCTTCGGCTTCTGTTTATGATGATGATTTTATGATTTGCTCTTCGGTTTGCGTCTATAATTTACATAAAAAAATATTAAGTTAAGAATTTGGTAAAGTGAAGCGAATGAAATCGAAAATAAGTTAAAGTAAGTTCACAAAGGTTTTATTGCAGTAGTTGTTAAGATCTTATCTGGAAGTCTAAGAAAATATTACATTCAAATTACATCTCCCTTAAGAGTACGTAGCGATGCTGCCAATGAACTACGGCGGGCTTATCTCTCGAAATTCTGCATCTACGAGCGTAGCACCGTCGTAGCACTACAACTACTACTACGTATATATTACTTACTTTGACATCATATGTCTTATTTAGACTTGTTTTAATTTAAAAGGATTGCAGTCAGCTAAATTATTTAATCTTTTGAAATAAATTAACCAAGAAAGCTTTTCTTAAGTACATGCAGATTATTTTGAATCTTATACTTAAGGTAAGTTTCACGTTCCTTACATTAAAATAGAAGTATAAAATCATTTACTTACTATTAAAAATGACTATTGTTAAAAATATTTTATATTGTGTCTTTGTCATAGTTAAAGTTAAGTTTAAATAATTATATATGACGAATACAATTGCAAATTTTATCAATTTTTTATTAGTTACTTTAAATATGTATGTAGGTATCGTTTATCAAACGAATTGTTAGTGATTAACGACAAGATAGTGTAGTGCACTACACTAGTGAACCAATATATTACAAAGATTTCAACCCGCAATCATTGCGTTCACTGGTGTTCATCTCAACTGACCCAACTCGGTGTTCTGTACTTTTGTAGTTTATTCTATTTGTATTATAGGGTACAATGCTGCTAAGGTTGATAATAGATTTTATCGAATGTTTGTATCGAAGTGACGACAAACTTTGCTAATAGTTTCATCGAGGGCAGCCGTTGGAACTTGAACACAAGAATAGCTTTATTTGTGGTTCAAGTTATAGCATTATCGCGAATGGCTTTTTTTATAGCAAATTATTTGTTTTCTTGTTATAGCCAAAATATTATATTAAAAGATAATAAAAAATATATATTTTATAGCATTTTATAAGAACAATATTAAATAAAGTTAAACAAGTAACTTACGGAATTTATTTTAATCTTAGGTTAGTGTAGCCTAATATCCTTATATCATTGCTTTCCGTCTTATTCAGCACCTAGAGGAGGTACGGCCGAGTCTTTCAGAGGCTCAGTTCGGCTTTAGGTCCAATCGGTCAACCATTGACGCCCTGAACGCCCTGAAGACTCAGTCGTTGGCCGCGACGACAGACAGAGATATTCTTCTCGCTGTCTCGTTGGATGTGGTCAATGCCTTTAACAGTCTGCTGTTTGAGACGTTAAAAGAGGCACTCAGGTACCATGGGGTGCCTCTCTATCTCCGGCGACTGTTAAACGACTACCTCCAAGACAGAGTTGTCTTATGGATTGAGGAAAATAGTCAGATCGGTCGACGAAGCGTTGGTTGTGGTGTTCCACAGGTCGGTGTTGGGCCCGTTACCGTGGAACATCGGCTATGACTGGCTCCTGCGGGGTCGTCTTCCAAATGAGATGAGTGTCATCTGTTATGCGGATGACACTCTGGTTACGGCACGAGGACGGTCATTCCAAGAGGTGGCACGCTTGGCAGAAGCCGGCACCCTCCTTGTCGTCGACCGCATCAAAGCGTTGGGTCTGAGGGTCTCGATGCCCAAAACTGGGGCCCTCCTTATCCATGGTAGTATCAGGTTATCCTTTGATGAGTCCCACAATACCGTTCGTTCGTAGGGCATATTTGTCTTACGCACGGATGGTCTGCATAAATGCATTTCCCAGCGAAAAAGAAAAAAAAATAAAATACAGGCTAATATCCTTATAAATTATGTAAAGAACATAAAATACATAAAATTGTAATTTTGCACGCATTTCAATTTTTTATGTAACTAATGTATTCACTGATCTTATAAAAAAATATTTGCTATAAAACTTACACACCTATGAAATATAGAAGTGTTCTAAATAAGTGATAAATTTTGGCTTTCTCTCGCGTTCTCTTGTGATAAAAGTACTGCTTAGTTTGTTGGCTTACCATTAATAAAGGCTTGTGCAAACTTTCCCGGCGCCATGAAATATATTTTTTGGTCGCGCTTAAAATACTCCCATACAAATGTTTTAAAAGTGAAATGGGCAGTTTTTCGCGCATTGGATTTGCATCAGGCAGTAAAAAGCGCGCTATATTGACTTTAATTGCCAACGTTTGTAGTTTAAGCTCGGGCAGAAAAAAAGTTCGCGTCTGTGAGGCGCATTTTTATGTATTACTCTATTTTCAGTACACTGCGGAATCTTGATTATTTTTTTTTATTTGTGTTTACTTTTGTCTGACCTGAACTTTGCGATAATATTTTTTATACTTATGTATTAACTTCTCTTTCATTTCAAATTTCGGATGATGAAATAAGATAACGTGCGTATGTAATGTTTTTTTTTTAACTTCACGCTGTATCCCGCACTTAGGAGTGTTAAGATACTTCGTTCCCGTCAAGACACTTCCGTTTCCCACTTTCCTTTGCTGAACTTACTAAATGAAGTACTCATACTTCATTTCCTTTAGTGTGAATCGAACACAACACAACCAACCTGTCGCGCTTACAGTTTTGCTTACACGCTTTAGTCCTTGCGCCACAACTGGAAACCGCTTAATTTAATAATAATAATTTAAAAAAAAATAAAAAATGTAAATGAGTAAAGCCATGATTTTTTTACGTAACTTTTTTTATGACAACACCACAATTCAACAACAATACAGCTTCACGCTTTATCCCTAGAGGGATAGTAAGAGATAACAAAGCGCCAAACCGTACGGTATTATTTTAATAGCTACATTTTTATTATGATAATAGCTACATTTTTTAATAAAAAAATTACGAGATGCTTACTATCGTTGAAATCTAACCTGGTAAAGTGATACGCGATAAAGATTACCAGACCGGCATTGAACATAAAATAAAAGCAATAAAGTTCTCGCCTCGAGTGTAGCTCGGCTCTAAAACCGTCAGCTGTATATTTACATTACGGCCGTAACTTCATCAATATTTCATCGAGAGCCAATAACCTGAGCTAATATTCGCTGGTTTTTCTCACCGCGCCTTTGCCGCCCTTGCCGCCCACGCCCGCCCGGTACGCCCTGCCTGCCGTATAAACGGCAAGAATTAGAATGCTAATTTTATTTTTAGTTATTGACTGTTACTGTAGACGTAAAGGCCGTAGCGGAAATTGAAATAAAATTTTTAAATACAACGGGCTATTATGGCCACTATAAAAGGAAGCTAAATTGGGGTACAACTGTTTTTTCGAATATTGGATCATATTAAAAGCTTAAGCAAAAACGATTAATTGATTAATCAGGCCATTATTTACAGTTTACATAATTACAAAATATCAAATATATTGCCTTTGTCGGCGGAAATTGAGGAACGATGTGTGTCTTAAAACTAGGTTCGCTTTGACTACCCTGCTGTGTGCGGCATAAAGCGTGATGCTGAAGTATAATTCCGTCGCGGTGCAGGGGCACAAGCCTGTAAACGCGACGACTGTGGGTTCGATTCCCACTCTGGTAACGATGAAACCGCGGCATTGAGTTCGGCCACTCAACACGCAATGCCTCAAGAAGTCGGTGGAAAGTGAGGAATGGAAGGTTCCATCTGCCGACTCTGCTATGCGCGCGATATAGAGTATATATAAAAATAAGTAGGTTATAATAACTATTTTTTTGCGGCTGTGGGTTCGATTCTCCCCACTCGGGGGTTGAGTTCCGAGACATGTCTCTAAAATTCGGTTTAACATTGAGAAATGTGTGAATCGAACCCACAATAAAAAGGAGTGGCTTAACATTAGGTTCCCTCTACCTGCTATGTACAGTATGTGGCCTGAAGCTAAAAACACATTGTGGTCCTCGTGGCATAGTGGAATAGTGTCTAATTGTGAACGCGGTGGTTTTAGGTTCGAGCACTACTCGAGGTAATGTAATCTTGTAATCATTTATTTGAAGTAATGAATTATTTTAAATTTCTCAGTGTGTGTCAAACAGCATTTCCATAGCGTTAACTTCCGTCACTCAACACAAAATGTGGTCTTAACACATAGATCTCTATGATATAATATAACTCTATGATATGAGATGTTTAGCGGGATAAACCTTGTTGCTGACGAAAAGTATATGCCTATGCCTAATAATAATTTACAGTGTGATAATCAAACAATTATTGCCATCAACGTTATTATTATTAAAACGATTGTTACCTGAATATTTATGATAACCGTTTGTACAATGTCGATGATACCTGTTTAGTGAACATCGTTGCTCATTTATTTTATTTTTTATTTAAAGGCTCTTAGCTCTACGTTGTATCTTATGTTTTTTTTATTGGCTTGTTTTGTTTTTATTGGAAGCGACAATAATCCTAACAATAAAGTCTTCGTTTGAATCTAGGTGAAAAACTGGACATTTTGACATTACAATTTCTGCCTACCCTACATTGCGGGAATAAGCATGAAGCTGATCCGTTTGCAGATGGAACCCTGTGCCGTTATAAATCTGGTATATTATAAATACAAATATATACTGAATAGAATTTGAATCTGAACATTTAATTATTAATTTTGTTATCAGGCTTGTTTCTGCAATCTACTATTACTGTCGACACGTTTTTGTGCAGCCCACTTTGTGAAGATATACATATCCGTTGTCGGTATAAAGTGCACGGCGCGTTGCTATCCGTGTCATCTGAATAGTTAAAAATCGGGCTTTGAAATTGCCTGCGGAGCAAATTGCTTGCTTTCAACTGTCATCACACTTCTGTGCTCTACTGGCATGTCAACAGAAGTTCAATCAACTGAAACTATATTCTGTATGGAACACTCATGTGTACTCAATATAATTGTTTGAACGATCTGGATACTTAAAAATTTAAAGTTTGCATGTTGACTATTTTTAATATTTTATTTCTGTAAAATTTCCTAATCTGTAATATCCTGTACATGTTCCCTTTAGATGGTTTGAAATGCGCTAGTTGTTTAAATTTAAATATGTTAATTATTTATACTTGAATAAAAACTAAAAAGTATAAAAGAGTGTCTTAGTTTTGTATGTTTTATATAAAAATTTTTTGGCTTAGCTCTTTCATGAGTGTTCGTCATTAGTGCTTAATGGTCGTCTCGTCTTTCGTACGTACATTAAACTAATTGTGACTATCACTATAGCAATATTATAAAATACTTTCATAAAATATTTTATAACATATTTTTGTTACTTAAAATATTTTTCATGATAAAACCCTGTTTATAAACAGAACAATTTACGTAGAGCTTCAATTTTCGTAAGTAAAATTGAACATAAAAATATATTATTTTATCACAGTAACTGTTAAAATAAATGAGCCGGAATGGAGTCTGCTTCCCCAACAATTATATAAAGTTAAAATGGAATCAAGCACTTTAATCTGGAAGTTTCAGCCGTATTATTCTTTGAAGGTTATCTCTTAGGATACTAAGTCTTAAGGTATCGGCACAAGGGCGTGTGTCGCTTGGTGCGGGGGTCACTTAACGAGCGGTCGCGCAACCTGAGCGATCGCTCTCAGGGCCTCCGTAGACGCCCGTCCAAGTCCTCAGCGGACGCCATTCCACTAGATGAGATTTTATTACGCGATTCTATTTACTTTCTTTCATTCCACGGATAAAATTTATGATACGCTTAAATCATCCTTTGATGTGCGCCGCTCCGACGAAAACCATTTATTTTTATCCTTTTTTTTAATTTTTTGACTCCTTTATCATTTATAGAAATTTGATTACTTTTGTTTTGTCAAATCGGTGATTGAATAAATTGAAATGGGCAACAGGAAATAAGAGAAAGAGAATTTTTATTTGCGGGCGCTGTGTTAATATTGTGTTTCAATTGATATTGTATCAACCTGCGGGTTTATTTAATAATGTGTGTTAAAAAGATAAAGATAAAGACACTGTACGACGACGGACCGCTCACCCTACGACCGCCTCTTTTATATTTCATTCATTCTGACAACCTTTTTATAAGAAAAATGCGTTATGTTATGGTTTCACGAACACGTTGTATAAGTAGTGCCTTATACTCGTATTACTGGCAAAAGAAAATGTTTTGCGCATTATACTAAAAGTTTATGAAAGGTTTAGCTTCATGACTATCTTTTCTCTTGTTTTCTTTTCTTTAGTTTCAAGTATATGAGCGATTTGCTTTAACTTTGAAAAGTTTATGATAATGTTATGTTTTTATAATAATATTATTGTGAATATTAAGTAAATATTTATTACTAGTAATGATGTCACGATGAGAATGAACATGAACATGTTCAGGTGGTTTGGGTATGTCGAGAGAATGAGTGATGAAAGAATGGCAAGATTTATGAAAAGAGAGTCATATCTTCGAAAATACAGTATCGAGAGTCGATGATATTGAAAGAAAGTCACGTAAAAAAGCATGAGCCCACAATTAATGGAGAGATTGATCACAAGCAGACAAGCAAAGAGGTATGCAGAGACCGAAAAGAGCGTGAAGCTAAAAAACAATATAATATAGATTTTTTTTCAGCTCTACAGTGTATCCCGCATATAGCTGGGTAGGCAGAGGGGAACCTAGTGTTAAGACACTCCGTTTTTTACTTTCCGAGGAATATTCAAAGAATTGCTTGTTGAGTGGCGGAACACAATGCAGCGCTTTTCTTTGTTACATGAGAGACAACAAAGAAATGAAAATATCAATAATTTATTCCCCTGAGTAGAAATCGAACTCGCAATCGCGTGCGCCACGACGGCCTAATGGTTTTTATGGCCATTTTGTTTATATAATTTTGAGTTCCGCCGCTCAACACACAGAACTAAGATATAATATGCTTATACTTTTCTTTATCTAATTAAATAATTTTAAATCAAGTGATGGTGTTGTATCATCACATAGTCTATAATATGGATAAACGGCTTATTAGTTCCTACCTTCCATGTTCTTCTATAGTTTTTTTAATAATTTCTTATGTAATATTAACACATTAACTGCACGATTACTTCAAATCAACCGTCGTTAGAAATTATTTAATTTATAAACTCTATCTATC
The DNA here is from genome assembly GCA_018249795.1 of Heliconius telesiphe telesiphe. Classification (NCBI taxonomy): domain Eukaryota; kingdom Metazoa; phylum Arthropoda; class Insecta; order Lepidoptera; family Nymphalidae; genus Heliconius; species Heliconius telesiphe. Next base: position 1,293 of record DWLH01000058.1, on the reverse strand, counting down.
CTAATTAATTTGTAACTTTTATAGTGTTTAACGTTGAGCACGTTTAAGGTCCCAATAACACAATATTCACGAGTTTTACACAAACAACGTCTTAATTTAAAAAAAAAACATACCTACTTATATTGTATTAACTTCATCTTATTTTTTAGTTAAGAATAGAAAAATACGGCCTTCCCAGAATCGATTAAAATTTTATTTTATTTATATAATATGACACGTGACTTGCTTGCGACATTATTAAAAAGTTTTTAATTAAACTTTGTCTTTTGTGAGTAAATTATGGAATACTTTTGAGGGTGTATGTATTATTCGCTGAAATGTAATGAGATCGTGTCCTCTGTTTGATAATAACTTGGAATAACGTAAATACTTACTTTCATTATTATTGGCGACATGAAACATAAGGCGCTTTACAAACAATATTGTAGGTATATCTAGTCTCGTGCCATGATTGGTATATAAATGATAGTTGTGGGTTCGTTTTACTAAAAGTTCTAACACATAGTTTAAGTGCATCGTTGTCGTCATTAAAGAAAAAAAGAAAATTCATAAAAAAAAGAGGCGAATTGAATAGTGATATAATAACATCATATTTACAAATTTTCGACTATACCTACATATCCTTTGTTTATTCTGTAAAAGTTCTCAACCCCTATTCCCATTTCATACAAGCTATGTACCTAACTACTATATACCGGTTTCATAGCTACTATAACTGTTATGTACCATACCATAGTGTACTTTGGACAAGTTGGTCAACAGTTTATTTAGTTACAGCTATATGCATGCAGCTGAACGTCAGTGCACTATGTGCATGTGCAGTACGGAGTGTGTACACTGCGACCGTATAAACTATGAATTGAATATGTGACGGATCGATAGTTACGTGCCGACACCGACCTTATGAGTATTAGACTCATGAATGATGCACAATCGTCGCAACCAACTTCTACTACGGCTTATGTGTCTCATAATTATGCTTTGAAAATATCTTTTTAATGTTGGTATTGTATTAAATTAATGATAGAGTAGAGGCACAAAGAGCTGGATAGGCAGTATTGTAATTATTTATTATATAAATACTGCTTACTGATATAGGATATTTAATTGCAATATCAAATTTCTACTTAGCATTGCCAAAGAAGATGAAATTACGTACAGGCAGATAGACAGACAGACGTGCTTATATTTTTAACAGGCTTCTAAGGCCTTTGTGAATACAAGTACCTTGTATAACACGTATTATAAATAATTTCACGAGATATAAGCTCGTTCTCCCAGTGGAACTAAGCG
>DWLH01000057.1:0-44695 GCA_018249795.1 Heliconius telesiphe telesiphe | reverse complement strand
AACACGCAATGCCTCCAGAATTCGGCAGAAAGTGGGGAACGGAGTGTCTTAACACTAGGTTCCCTCTGCCTACCCTGCTGTGTGCGGGATACAGCGTGAAGCTAATTTAATTTAATTTTTAATTTTACTATAAATGAGAATGAGCAAAAATATATATATATATTTTACTAGTTGATTAATGTCGTTATTCCGAATTTTACATTTACTCGACGTTAATAGAATTTCAGCATTCGTACAACACGTGTCCTTCAATAGTTAATTATCTATTTAATCACGATTACAGTGCTACTGTAGCAATTAGTTAATGAAAAGTCCAGATTGACCACATTTCTGTTTCCTAATGGATTATATTGTTTCATTATCATATATCGTGGCGCAGAGGCACAAACGTAAACGTGACCGGTTGCAGGTTCGATCCCCACTCGAGGAAATGAAATATTTATTTACATTTATATTTTAATTTCTTCTTGTGTCGAGGTAAAATGTAACGTTGAGTTCCGCCATTTAAAACCCAATGCCTTCCAGAGTTCGACGGAAAATGGGGAACGGAGTGTTTTAACAATAGGTTCCCTTTATCCTGCTGTGTGTGGAATACAGCATGAAACTGGTTTTTTTTTTTTATGTAAAAACAACATATGATTTTTTTCTGGCCTTCACAAATATTTTGTTTAGCTTCACGATCATGATATCTCTCATATAGCAGTAGGCAAAAGGAACCCAGTGCCCAGCCCAATTCTAGTTCGTAATTTTCGAGACATTATAATAGTAATTTTCGAGACATTGCGTGTTGAGAGAAAGAAAATGAAAATTATTCTACACGACACAACCATCGCGGTTCCAGTCAGAGTTCTTTTCTTAGACCAATTTGAGGTTGCAAGGTAAAACTCTGATAAGATCACTTTGTAAATCGCCTATTAAATAGCTGTCACATTGATTGATAGCGTTGTCACTCATTTTATAGGATGTTTAAAGGAAAATTACTTCTTTGTAGTGTAAATTTAAGACCATAAATTCCATAAACTGAGTTATTATGTTTATTCTATTTTGATTTTGTTTTTACTTCGAATATTTCAATCGTTTTTGCCTAAAAAAATAAAAAGATTGTAGATAGTGATCTGTTTATTGCAATTTTTTATTTATAATGAAATATAGTAGAAGTAGATGTATGTATATACACAATGTAACAATGTAATGTGACAATGTAATAAAACAGATTATAAATACTATATTAGCAATAAAGAAATAAAACTTTTTTTATTGCCTATGTATAAAATATTTCTCTTATTTTTTATTTAATGGATATAATTTTCTTCAAATACATGCATTTAAAAAAAATATTTAAATTTAAAATATTTATTTAAATTTATATTCCATTCCTTCGCTCTGGTGTCGAGGCAAAAGGCGGCGTTGAGTTCTTTCTTAAAGAGTAATTTATTTTATATCTAATTTTATCAACATATAAAATGAGTGTTCAATAAAATATATCAAAACTATAAATTTAATATGCCTAATAATTTAAATATTTTAATAAAATACATACATACGACACAATTAAATCCACACAGTAAGTGACAAGTGTGATCCGATAGAATTCTGTTTAAACGGAAACTCTACGTTAAATCAACAAATGCTATTCTATTCCCAACTTTATAGTATACAAAATAGAGTTTAAATATCATTGTACATGTAAATATACCTTAAGCATCGTAGCTCTTGTCAAAAGCAGTCGTAGCTTCGTAGTATAGTACGTAGCATCCTTATTTGCAGAATATTTAAATTATATTGTTTGTTTTCCTCTTGTATAACGGTTAATATAGTTTTTGCTTATAATGTTCTTGTATTTAGCCAGTTGTTAAAATTATTTTATTAAATAATATTAAAATATTATAAAAACTCCTTACTTCTTTTACTTTTTATATTACTTCGAAAATCGTACTATGTATGTGTAAACCTAACTTACACCCAATATTATTATAATAATCTATTTCCTACGTCAATCTTCGATTGTCCCATATATCTATCCAATCTCTAGATTGGATATATATATGGAACAATCGAAGATTGACGTAGAAGATAGATTATTAATATTGGGCGTAAGTGTATAAGCATCTGATCTAATGTGTCAGAACGAAGAAACGTTACGGTCACTGTATACCTCTTTCGCCTTGTCGACTGTCATCAACCTCTTCATACACGCCCTTCGGGGGGTCATTATGCTTTTTACGTTACCTTCCTCCAGTATCGTTGATACTGCGTTTTTGGAGGTCAGCCGAGGTCTCCCTCTACCTCTCTTACCGCTGATCTAATTATAAACATAAGATGGCTCCTATGAATTTATAAACTTGGATACTTTGAAATATCAAAATTATGACGTTGACTATTTGATTCTTTATGTACGTTAATAACGTCAAGATAATTATAAACGCAACTAGGTTTTACCTGCGGCTTCGTCCACATTTTATATGGAAGTAACCAATAATTGTGTATGAAATCTATTAAACGACCCAGGTAGCTGTGATGTAGATGCATTGCGTGACACTGATATCATTAAGGTGGTTTAATATAGCTTAAATTGAGGCCATTCGTGGCGCAGAGGTGCAAAGTGTGACTGTAAGGTTGTGGGTTCAATTCCTACTCGAACAAATAACAGCAAATGAGAGAATTCCTAAATAGATTTTTACTAGTTATCATTATATAAACAAAATTATTTGTCCGTACCGTTCCCATATTTTTATTTGTATTTTGCAAAATATTTAAGAATACCTAGTGGCATACAGTTTTCTATTTGACTGTCATGAATTTAGTGTTTGGTTGAACGCGCTAATCTCATCTTTTCTCATAAATATATTATTCAAAATGAAAAATGATATTTGTTGTTGTAGTTGAATAGTCCATTAATCGAGGAAGGCAGGCAGAAGGAACTTAGTGTTAACACACTCCGTTCCCCATTTTCCGCCGCCTTCTGGTGAATTCTGGAGACATTGTGTGTTGGGTGACGGAACTCAACGCCGCGCTTTGCCTCAATACCAGAACGAAGAAATTTAAATATAAAATTATATAAATATTTCATTTCCTCCAGTGGAGATCAAACCCACAACCAGTCTAGTTTAGGCACACTTTGTGCCCCTGCGCCACGGCTGATCTCATTATTAATGACCTTAATAGTAGATTTGCTATAATTTTATTAAATTAGTTACTTTACTTTTGATGGATGATTAAAATTATACTAGAAAAATCATTAATCATATAAGCCTCTTTAATAAAACTTAGCTTAACTTAACTAATTTGCCAAAAAGTATTACATTTATTTAAAATTACCAATGTGTATGCAGTTTGACTGTTTCGCATGTGGAATGGTTCAAAGCTGTGTTCTATCTTGTTAAGGCAAGAAAATAAGAATAATACACCACACCAAGTGTGGATCGAATCCACAACCACTGATATTACATTCAGATCCTGTACCATTGCGCTACTATGGCTGAGGCCATATACAAAATATACATAACACAATTAATCTCCATTACCTCCCAACATACTGGCTTATCGAAAACCATTAAAAAGCTCATGTAAACCTTTTCTAATCATCATGAATCTTAATAAAATCACGAAACGGATGTAAACTGTCTTAGATACAATGCTCTCTACAGATTTATATTCTATATAAATCTCGTAACACAAACAAAGTTGTTAACTGCTTGTAGCCTAACATTGATATAAATAAAGCACTTTGTGGCTACACATCTTCTAGATATAGATTATTGATAATAGAATAGCGGACGTTTCAACGTTTATCTAAACCAAAACTTTGTACTAAAAATAGTTATTTTTTTTCTCTGTATTTGTATATGTTTATATAAGTTTCCATTTTAGCAGGAAAGGCAGTGGGAACCTGGGAATCGTATGTACACTCCGTTCCCATTAAGACACTTTCGTTCCCCACTTTTTGTCGAATTCTGGGGATGTTGAGTTCGGCGCAGGCCTCCATACCAGAAGGCCTGCGCCGAAGCTGGCCTCAAGGATTATATATGATCGTTCTCTTTAAAAGAGAGTACTGTTTATCGTACTTTGCTACGGATATAATAGTTACTGTATCTAATTTTGCAACTAATATATATAAAACAATTTAACATATGCAGATTGTTTATAAAGCATTAACACTTACTATTTCATGATCTATGATCTTCTTCTATATATATAAAAGGACATGTACCTGACTGACTGAGGTAAGACGCACGCACAGCCGTAACCGCTGTGCGTAGAAACGTGAAATTTGGACAGATGTTTATTTTCATAATCTGAACATCCACTAAGAAGGGATTTTGAAAAATTATAACCCTAAAGGGATGAAATAGTTGCTGAAAGTTTGCATGATTTTTTTTTAAATCGGCACCTATTTTTATATAATTTGAAATTCAGACTCTTAAAAACATTTCATTAAACACGTGTTTATAAGAGGTTGAAAGTTTATATGGAATCATCTTTAAATCGCCACCGATTTTTATAAAAAAATAAATTCAGACTGTTAAAAATATTTTATTGAACACGTGTTTCGTGGTTTTTTTTAAATTCACCCTTAAGGGTGCAAATAAGCGGGCGAAGCCGCACGCGCCCACTAGTATATGATAAAAATAAAAATCAGCAGTAAAGACAGAGAAAACCTAGAAAACATTTCGTGTTGAGTAGCTAAAATCAACGTCTTACTATATTTTGCAAGAGCGGAAAAATGAAAAAATATTTTGGCCCCGAGTGGGTATCAAATCCACAACATTAAGACGTGTTCATCAATTGATAAGATATTGTCAAAAAACTGTATAATATTAAATATTTTTTATTATAAAATTTTAAGCAAATAACACTTTCAGCATTTCATGTAATGTAATGAAGTCTCGCCTTGAGTGTAGACGGGACGTAATTCCCAGAATTGCGCCTGGAGACAAAAATTATGCTGACAAGGATTTAAAAAAATATTAATATAATATATTTTTTTAGATAGTATCTAGTACCTAATTAGGTACGTTTTCTTTTATTTTAGTGTCATCTAACATACAGGAGCGTAGGCAGAGGGAATCTACACTGCGTTCTCCATTTTTCGCCGAACTCTGGAAGCATTACGTATTGAGTGTCGGGACTCAACGCCGCGCTTAGCCTCGTTACCAGAACGAAGAAATAGTAATATTAAATATTTTCATTTCCTCGATTGGAAATCGAACCCTCGCACTTACACTTACAGTTATATACGCACTTACAGTTATATACTTGCGCCCCTACGGCAAGACTGGCCCCATTATTATACTCACTCTATAATTCACGTTAACGACAATCTAATCGACTTACTAACAAAAATAGTCACTAAACATTATGTAGTAATAACGAACGAACGTATGGCTTAGTGGTCAGAGCGCCTGGTCGGTTTCCAGGAGGCGCGGGTACGAGTCCCGCTACGTTCAAATTTGTATACGTTTTCTAAATAAGTATTTTATTTAATTTTTATTAAAAAATTCATTTTATTTGATTCATTACTAAATAAAGTTATATCAATTTACTTTTCCATGCAGACTAAGTTAGGTAGGCAGGCATAGCTATTACACACTATATTCGAAAAAGTTATTAATAAAACAAATTAATAAGTAAGATATATTTGTCGACAGGTACTTTGAAGACAAAATGTGAAGCGTGGTCATGGAAGAGGGATGTGACAACTGCAGCTTGGAGCTGAACGCCAGCCTCTTAATTAATAATACGGGGAATGTCACTGTTATTAATAAATTTTACTTTTATCAGGTATGAATTTGTATTGTATTTAGTTTATAGAGAAAAACTATGAATTTCTAGTTACTGCTAGTTACTTATTTCTAGCCTCGAACCAAAAAAAAATATATTAGAGACTTGAAAAAAGAAACGTTTATTAACAATCTGCATAAGCCACTCCTAAAGAAAAAAATATAAACTATATTCAAAGAAATGAAAAACACTTACTTACAATAAATTTATTCTCCGTAAACATTTAAAAGTTAAAGCGTTCAAATACTTCGAGGAATTTAGAGGATCTCAAATACACTAGGTTACTGCCAGCCCGTTGCGAAACTAAAATATGAGTCTAGACTTTCTGTATTCTAATATAACGTTAATTGTAACATAGGACGACGTCATATTCATTAATAGGTTACTTGTTAACCTTCTGAAGATCTAATTTGACAGCAACTATATTGTAAACTGTTAATTATGGTATGAAATTGCTGTAATTTTGGAAAAATATATGAAACTAGTGGGCGCGCGCGGCTTCGCCCGCTTATTTGTACCCTTAATTCTAAAAAAAACCACGAAACACGTGTTCTATAAAATATTTTTAACAGTCTAAATTATTTTTTTTATAAAAATCGATGGCGATTTATAGATTTTTCCATATAAACTTTCAACCCGTTATTTGAACCCTTAGGGGATGAATTCTAAAAAACCATAAAACACGTGTTCAGTGAAATATTTTAAAGAGTTTGAATTTTGAATTTTATAAATATCGGTGCCGATTTAATTTTTTTTCCATATAAACTTTCAACCCTTATTTCATCCCTTTAGGGTTAAAATTTTTCAAAATCCTTTCTTAGTGGATGTCCAGATTATGAAAATAAACATCTATCCAAATTTCCCGTTTCTACGCACAGCGGTTACGGCTGTGCGTGCGTCTTACCTCAGTCAGTCAGGTACATCTCCTTTTATATATATAGATAATGCGTTAACTTAAAAAGATAATATTTTCTAACGAATATAAGACTAGACGTATAATAACGAGAAGCATTATGAATGAAACAGATCCTACAGAATCTAAGATTTGACTTTTAGTGAGAACTGAACTTACTATAAATAAATACTTAACCACGGTGGTATAATTCTAAAATATAACAAAAAAAAAAAAAACTATTTATTCTCTAAACATACATTATTGTGTCAATCTTTTAAAAGCGGTCGATGTTGTCTCAGCGGTTAACAAAGAATTTTAATAACCTAGACCGTTAATGGGTTTCTGCTGTAAATTTAAAGTACGGCGCGTTTCGCATAATAAGAATCAACGGCTGTTATATGTGTCAGCTTGTGCTTGTACCAGCCTTTTAATGCACGAGAGCGTACATAAGTTTTTTAAATTTAATTTTCTTTTATTATGCTCTTGTAAAAACTGTTTACGTTTTATTTAAGTTAATTTTAAAATAGCAATATAATTTTTAAGCTGTGCAGATGCTGTCTAAGTTTTTATTATGTTTAATATTTTTTTCTTTTTTTTTAAAATATTTTAATATATATGTGCATTTTGCAAAGAGTCCGAAAAAAGATTAGGCACAAGTGCCTTTTTGAAGATATAACAACAGAACAAAGGACATAAAAACGCCAAATTCATCACTTGACTCTCCTTAAACTAAGGTAATACAATTATATCGGTAATGTCATATATATTTAATATACCCTTATTGTATTAATAGTAATAAGGGGGCCTACATTATAAATGTAAAAAGAAATGTATTTTCAATCATCAAACATTTGTATATTAGAAGAAAAAAATCTTGTGTATTATAACATTTCTTTCTTATCTTTTTTATGACGTTATAAGTATTTAAAATTATTGTTTGTGTATTATCTACGTATTAAAAAAAACTTTACAATGTATTCATATAGTAGGGTAGGCAGAGGGAACCTAGTGTTAAGACATTCCGTTCCCCGCTTTCTGCCGAATTCTGAAGGCATTTCGTGTTGAGTGGCAGAACTCAATGCCGCGCTTTGACACTAGAGCGAAGAAATAAATATTTCATCTCCTCGAGTGGGGATCGAATCCACAACCAGTCGGTTTTACAGTCACACTTTGTGCCCCTACGCCTCGACTGGCCTCCTCTATTTTAAACCTGGCCTCTTCTATGTAAAGTTATATTAATAATAGTAGTAGTTATGTTATAGATATGTTAAGTTATTTTATTTTTTACTCAGAATGTTCAGCTCGCAGTACTATGGCTGCTGCTGGTGGCGATCGTGGCCGGAAATACTACGGTGGTGCTGGCACTCTTCCTCACTAAAACAAGGAAAAGCCGAATGAGTTTCTTTATCATGCAACTTGCCATTGCAGGTACTAAAAAAATATCTCTTATACATATTATATAATTATAATTTTATTTTTTTATTATTTTAAAAGATTTTATAGTCGATAACCTGTAATAGTTATAATTCTTAATTTTATCTCAAAATTAATAGACTACGTTCGGTATATACCTATATCGATTTTAAATTAAACTGATGAAAAAAGGCTTTTTTCGAAGAAAACTTTTTTGAAAACAAGACTAGAAGATATTTTATTTAATAAAAATATTTGGACGCGCCACTAAATAGCCTATATTCAAAAACAATTATGCTTGATTTTTTATATTATTTCTATGATTTATATATTTATATGCACAATATTTTCATTTTATATATCTCAACATGACGACCTCTTAAACAATAACAATAAAATTTGGCATCGCAAGTGCCAACTTGTGCTTATTTGTGTTTTTGGCATCAAAAACACATAAGACGTAGTTTACTTCATAAAGTGGTAATATAATAGAATATCCAAATGCATTATGATTTTGTGAGGTGCGATGTATGTATGCTTATAATAAAAGAAATACGAGACGAAAGTAGCAACAACTTATTGTGAAATGTGACTATAAATAACGTTGTGTTATGTGATCTATCATTTTTCTTCATGCATGTAGGAAAGAAAACGCGGTGGTAAGACTCCTATTACAAAATTGACAGAGGGTACCAGGGCGTCAAGACACTCCTTACTCCGCCTTATACAACATTTTATTCGATTTTTAAACACTCCGCTTCCATCAAAACATTACATTTACCACTTTCCGACCAATTCTCGAGGCATTCACTATCACTTTTTTTTTACTGATTCGACACTTTGCCCTCGGATAGAAATCGAACCCACATCCATCCCCCTCCTATAACCGGCCTAATCTCACACAGGCTTTCTCAGCCTTCTACTATTTGAATATAAATATATCATCAAACATTTTTGATTTCACTTTGTATTCAAGATTTGATCGTTAAAACAATAAGCAGCAAAATATTTCATATTCCCAAACATCAGATACACGAAGCAATAACAAATTTAATTTCCTTTTATCTATTTACTAAGCTTTGATATAATTTGTATTGAGTTTATTAATTTACTTGCTTGCTTGTTACAGATCTGTGGGTGGGTCTAATAAGCGTTTTACCCGATTTAATACAGCGTATAACGATTTCTTGGCTCGCTGGCTCGTTGGCGTGCAAATTGATGAAATATTTACAGGTATTTATGGGTTTAAGGTATTTATTTATTTTTCAGCATCACGCTGTATACAACGTATAGCAACGTAGACAAAGGGGAAAAATGTTAAGGCATTCCATTCCGCACCTTCCGCAATTTTTTTGAGGCGTTGCGTGTTGAGTGGCGTAAATCTATGCCACGCTTTTGCCTTGATGTCATGGCGAAGAAATGTAAATGTTAGTAAATAATAATTCATTCCTCCGAGTGGGAATCGAATCCACAACTGTCACTTTGCACATCACACGCTTGTGTCCCTGCGCCTTAACGGCCTCAGGTATTTATTTAATATGATTTTATAACAATACATTTGTTAGCTTTAAAAAAGACTTGCAATATTAACATCAAAAGTGCTAAATGAATTATCGTCTGAAATTGAAAACAAAAATATTATGATATTATATTTATAGTAGATACCAGGAAATTTAGTAAAAGGGCCTGGGTTCTACATAAATGATGACGATTTTAGGGGTATAGGAAAAAGACACTTAATACTCAAGTTCTTACAATTTTTTTGTTCGCTTAAAATATTTTCCCTTGTTTTCTTTTTAATTTGCCTAAAAGATTTCTATTAAACGTGTTTTTAAGTATTTTTTTATGCATATTAAAAATATATAGTACATAAATACCAAACGCTCTAGACTGATTCTCCATTTATTTTAATATAAGATAAAACTACGGAATTATTGTTTTATTACATCAATTACATCCATAATTTATTTAAAATATGAACCAACGTTACCTAGATAGATAAAAATAATAATTATGACTATTTTTTTTATGAATGGTGTGTCAAAGTTACCCATTTGATGATGGTAACTTTGACAGACTGTAAACTTCAGATTCTTCTATACTGATATATTTTAAAAGGTTTATTGAAAAAACGTAACAGTATTTAGTATTATGAGAGCACTAAAAAACCAAAAACACTCTTGCAATGTAGTTTAAATTGTAATATATAGTGTAAAATATCGATCGTAGCTGTCACAGTTACCCAGACAGACTGTATCACATTTCTCTTATTTTATACAGACATCATCCTATTCTATAGTTACAAATACTGGGGAAATTTCTGGGGAATTATTTGGTTGTATTGATTTAAATAACTTGGAAAAACAATAACGCTTAAAATAGATATTTTTGTAGCTGATACAAAAATCTTTCTAGTTATCCTGCTAGAAGCTAAGCATTGATTGAAATATGCGATTGATAAATAAAGTTTTTAAATGAAATTTAATTTTAATTTATTATAAAATATGTTTATTCTACAGGGTGTAGTTACGTATTCTTCAACGTACGTATTAGTCGCACTTAGTGTGGACCGTTGCGACGCTATCACACATCCTATGAACTTTACTGGCAGCTGTAAGTAATGTGGTGTACTAGCTTATTTAATAATATATAATAAAATATTTGATAATATATTCTTGATTTATTTGGGCGTATTTTTTTTATTACATCAAAGTGAATCTTTGTTTATTTGTTTGAAATATGATTATATTATTTTGATAAAAAGAGATCAAAATAAAATAAAAAAACCTATATGTCCATTATACTGAGTTCTTTATCAAATTCTACAGAATATATCCTTGAATTTAAAAGAAAATACTGAAGTTCACAGAGAATATAATAAAATTAATAATTAATTGTGAAATATATGACCGTCACATTCATACAAAATTTACATTTTCTTACGTTTCCAGGGCGTAGAGCGCGCGCTCTTATAATCGGTGCGTGGTTTTTAAGCTTTCTCTTTTGCGTACCGATGTTATTTTTGTTTGATGAAGCTGATATAGAAGGTGAGTTGCATTGAATTTATACCAAGTCAAAATAAAATTTAAAATAATTGGAAAAGAGCTAATAATATTGAAAAAGCTGAGTATATTTTTTAGAATCATGGCAAAAAATACTCTCAATTCAGTCAACGAAAAAAGCAAAATGTAAACCCAGTTCATCCATTTGGATACTACGATGCCACAGACAGACAGTCAGACATACACAGCTGATTACTTAAGCTAATATGGCGTTAAATATTATAATTTAGTAAACTTATTATACAACGATGTTTAGTATTTCAACATACTATATAAGATATGTATGTATGTTTAACCAAAATCAAGTCCAATTCTTATTTTATTGTATTTAACAAGCAGAACCATATCAAATAGCTAGTGTATATTATAATATTTTGTTTGACTACTAACTTAAAACACATTTTCTCAGGAACTCTTCAATGCTGGTCCAGTATCAATCAAACGCAGTGGAGGATATGGATGACAAGTGTTTTTCTGTCATTGTTCGTAGCACCCGCTCTGACTATTTCTGCTTGCTACGGCGTCATCGTGGTGACGATACGGCAGAAAAGCCGTAGAGTATTGGGGAAGAGAGCAGCAGCCACGAGACAATGTAATTATATATTTTTTATATTATAAGTATCGTCTGTACTGGCGCTAGTAGGTTCGAATTCGCTCAGGGGAATAACTTATTTTCATTTTCTTGCATTTAGTAAGGCAACAAAGCGCGGTGTTAAGTTTTGTCATTCTACACGCAATGTCTCGAAAATTAGGCAGAATGGAGGGAACAGAGTTTCTTGGTTCCCTTTGCTATACGCGGGATATAGTGTGAAAAAAAAACAGATTTTGCAGAAAAAAAACAGATTTATCTATTTTCTACGGAAGCGTTCGATTGTCAAAAGATAACACTGCGCTTCATATACTAGACTGGAGAAAATATTTTTAATGTAATAATATTTTTAATATGATTACATCCCCCACAGTTGTTTGTTTGTTTCCTAGCCGAATAGTGAAAAGCGGAACCCTTATAAATTCGTCATGTCTGTCTGTATGTCCGTCCGTCCGTATGCATGCATACGCTCGGAAACTTATGTTGGTTACCTTTATAAATTGTACCTCTCGTTGATTTACAATCCTGAAATTGATATGGAACCCTTGACATGCGAATCCGACTCGCACTTGACCAATTTTTTTATTTACATGCCCACTTATAACAACATAAAATGGATAGACGACGCAAGTTTACAAGTCAATAAATAAGTCGTCAAAATCTTTCATTGCTTATAAGGCTATTCTTGTTATCCATATTATATCTTAATAGAGCTTAATTAACGGTAGCATATTTGAATTTTTATGATGAAGTAATTAAATACTACTTTATTAGCATCTTGTTAATAGTTACATATGTTGTTTGAAGTTTACCTCAATTTAAGAATATATCAACATATTTTTTTACGAAACATTGCGAGGTTGTCTCTTTTTTTTGTGCTTTCCGCTGTGAGAACCTCGTGTCAAGAGTTTAAAATTAAGAGGGCATGCTAATTAGTATGCTATTTCATATAAAAACGAGGAAAAATCCTCCAGTGGAATTTGAACTCACGATCATCACATTTACAGACATACCACTGCGTCACGGTGGTGTTCATTTATATCGAAATATTACTTAAGTTACAATATGTTCTTTTTTTAATACAAATTGGATTTTCATTCAAATTAGTTTCAGACCTTTCTTTATTTCATATCGTTACTGTTTGGCTTCGGATCCCTATTTATGTGTTTACTTAGGATATTAAATTAAATGTTTCAAATTTAAGAATATAAAATACATAAACTTAATAAATATCGCTTACTTAACATTTCATATTAATGAACTGTTACATCTATGAAACATGAAAGAAATGTTAGTTATAAACTTAAATTATTTTCGAAACCAATTTTACTTTAAGTTGTTATTTAGAAATAATAATTAAATTCCTAATAATAATTATATTAATTAAGGCCAGTCGTGGCGCAGTGGCACAGGGTGTGACTGTAAAATCGACTGGTTGTGGGTTCGATCCCCACTCGAGGAGATGAAATATTTACTTAAATTTATATTTCCATTTCTTCGCTCTGGTGTCGAGGCATAGCGCGGCGTTGAGTTCTGCCACTTAACACGCAATGCCTCCAAAATTCGGCAAAAAGTGGGGAACGGAGTGTCTTAACACTAGGTTCCCTCTGCCTACCCTGCTGTGTGCGGGATACAGCGTGAAGCAATTTTTTTTTTTTTTTTATAATTATATTTAAATCGAAATATTTGAGTAGCTAGATTTGGTTTTAACTAGATTTTTTTTCGATCAGCATTAAGCTGTTAGTCCCACTAAAGCCAGTGCCACTTTAAAGGCTTTTAAAGCGACACCGGCTGGGTAGGGAAAACAAAAGGGTACTCTGTCCCTGAAAAAATTGCACGGACTATGTGGCTGCTTGAGAGGATGTCGACTTCGCCAAAGGCGTCCCTTGCGAAACTCGAACCTCGGCTTGCAGCCGTCGACCGGGCCTTTATAGTATTGATGACTATTTAAAGGGATATTTTGATAGCGTGCGTGAGAATGTCAAAATCATGTCTTAGTTATTTAGGATTATCTTCAGAAGAGTTTGCTTTTCCCTAACAAATATACAGAGTGTTTTTCTCATCACCACTTTAAATGAAACACAGTTTTAACTACTCTATAAAAACCTAATACAATTAAAATAAAAGATATTTTTCCAAAAATTAAAAAATGTTTTTTCATACAAAATAATTACTAAAATTACTTATAACGTTGTAAAATAAAACACCATTTGTCAAGAATGACACACACAGACACAAACTTATCAAAGCCATAACGACGCACACACCTCATTCACGAAATCGAGTCGTAGGTAATGGCGGTGATGTTGAATTGCGTAAAACACAACGAGAGATATTACTTTCTCGTTCCGGTTTTTCGAGAATGAAAGGTAAAGGCAGATTGGCATCGCTTAGTCGTATTTTTGTAGTAGTAGGTGTTTACTTTATTGATATCTATTCCTAGCTGCGTCACTCGAAATACAGTATCGATAAAAATCGTGAAATGAAAAAATAAATATGTTAGTTAAAATGTATGTTATATATAAAGGTAGTTCTTCAATATTGTTGTCACTAAATCTATTTTTAGCTACTTTCATTAACATTATCGGCGTACATTTTAATATTTTTAAACGTGTTATTCCACGCTATGGAAAGAAAAGTACTTTTTTAGAAAACCTTTTTTAGACCACTAAGCCATACGTTCTCATAATGCTACGTCGAAATTCTTATATGCTTTTTCCAACCTATTTATGGTGTTAGCATATATGCGGGGAGATGTTTACAAATTTTCACTAGGCATAGATAATTACTTAGAATATTCATTTGGCAGTAGAGAATGCTATTTATTAAATATTTTTAACATTTTTAAAGTATTATTACATTAGCTAGCTGAAGACAATTTAAACAAATTAGTTAGCATTCTGATGACAATTACGGCCCGCCTAGATTGTTCTATTCAAAAAGATTAGATAGAAACGATAACCGGTCAAATAAAATAATATGTAAATAACACCAGAAAGATTTTTTAAACATTTTTAAAGTGTTAATCCACACTTAGGAAAGATCCACACGTAGCGGGACTCGAACCCGCGCCTCCTCCTTTTTTCGAGTCCCGCTACGTTCAAATTTTTATACGTTTTCTAAATAAGTATTTAACACCAGAAAGAGCCAGGGCCAGACCACGGATAACTTTCGAGAAAACAGTATCGATACTGGAGAAAGGTCACGTAAAAAGCATGAGGACTCCAGATACATGTATGAAAAAGTTGATATCAGTTTGGTGCTCTGTTGTTTCTGGCTACCACACTAAGAATAAAGCGTGAAGCTAAAATAAATTTATTATATACTACATTGCTTACATGGCCATAACAAGATGTGTGGCTTCTCCTTAAAATAAACGGAAAGAAACAAAGTAGTGTTTTAATTCTTAAATTAAAACTTTATTATCTATTTTTTTTTTAAATTACCTAATTTGTACAGATAGTGACGATTTGGACAGCCGCCGCGCGAGCAGCCGCGGAATTATACCGAAAGCAAAAATTAAAACTGTCAAGATGACGTTTGTAATTGTATTTGGTGAGTAGATAAACATTTTTTTTATATTTTAATTTTTTATCCCGCCTAAATCGTACATTAAGTGATGCCTTAATCAATGATGGTTCATTATACAGAGTGGAAGTGTCAGCGCTCCTTTTACGGGAACAGCATACAGGATAAAATATTTTAAACCATATCTAAAGAAATTAATCAGGATACCTCAGCAGTTTAGACGTAGGTTTTTTTTTAATTTCACGATATTTATCATTGAAGATCAATCAACTTTGAACTTCTCTCTCTCGATTCTCGATTTCGGAATGAGGCGTATGCGGTGGTTTCCCTTTGATAGGTTTATGTGCGCGTGCGTCTTTCTTGACAAATGACGTTTTATATAACAACAATAATTTTATTATTTATTTTGTTTGAAAAAATAAAATTTTCATTTTTGGGAAAAAAAAAGTTTTTATTGTATTAGGCTTTTATAGAGTAGTTAAAACTGGGGTTTCATTTAAAGTGGTGCTGACACTTCCACCCTGTATATTTGTGCTAAGTTTTACATTTAAAAAACATACTACAACAGCTATATTTTGGTATAAACATGGTAATAAGCCATAAGTTCTCATCAAGCTATGTCGAAATTCACACAAGTGTCTTACCACTAGTAGTGAGTTTTTTACAAACATGCGCTATCCAAAGACTATTACTGGCAATTATAATTTGGTCAAGGATGCTATTTATTTAATATTTTAACCATTTTAAAAATGTCATTCCACACTGAAAAAGAAAAATACTTTTTAAGATTTAAACAACTAATTGATTTGTCTCTGAAGTCTCTCTGACTACTAAATGCAATTTAAAAAAAAAGATAAAAAGTAAAAAATAAAACTAAAACAAAAAGTCAGCAAAGCTGCCCGTTTGGCCGTATTCAAGTAGTGTTGGTACCGACGCTCTTATACGGCATCGAAACGTGGGTATTACAAAAGAAGAGAGAAAAATTAATGCTGTGGAGATTCAATCTATTCGTAGGATATGCGGAGTCAACTTAGTTGATCGAATTCGCAATGAAGAGATAAACAGAATGGCATGTACTAGCGAGGATGTCACGGTGAGAATGAAGAAGAACGTGCTCAGCTGGTTGGAGCACGTCAAACTAATGAGTGATGAGAGAATGGCAAAAAAGATTTATGACGAAAAAGTGAATAGTAACAGGGGAAGGGGGAGACCGCGGTTGATCTTCGACAACACAGTATCAAAGATACTGGGGGAAAGTCACGTAAAAAGCATGATGACCCCCCGAAGGGCATGTATGAAGAGGTTGATGACAGTGGACGTGGCGAAAGAGGTATACAGAGACCGTAGCATTTGGCGCTTTGTTCTCTCTCCGTTCGCTAGGGATATGCGTAAAGAAAATAATAAAAAATTGATTATTTTTAACAAACAACTACATATAGATTCATAATAAAAAAATATACAAACCTATATAATATATATATTCCTAAATAATAAGTCAATAATTCAATAACGCCAAATGTCACATAAACTTTTCAAAGTAAAGAAAGGAAAGAAAATATATGTTACGACACAACACGATATAAATTGCGTCCTATACGATGTTTTGTAAACATTAAGAAAGGCGATGTTTGATGCCGACATGTCCAATGTATTGGCCTAAATATATAAGAAACGTATATTATTGTGAAAATAAAAACGGTTCGACGGTTTAATGGGGCAATTACGATTACAATAAATATATATATTTTGGGATATATTTGTTGTGGGTTCATACTGCGTCCGGAAATTTTTGGCCTATTCCCATTAGTTTTACCCAGTCGTAGTACAGCTGGAAATTTTCTTCCCAGTAAACTTGTTAGTATGATTACTGGGTGTTTTTTTGTTTTTCCTCTGGTCTCTGCAGATTTAACAGTAACATGAAGACTGAATTCTTATAAACAAATATTTTTCATTCCTCAATATAGGATTAGGCTGTAGCGTAGAGTTTTGCCACCCAATGCGTAATATCATTAAATCAAGAAAAACGTGATTGGGGTTATCCTTATAGGTTACCTGGTCTATGAGAGTTCCACATAATAAGTTCTTAACCTTCGAGGTTAATATATATGAATGAATAATAATACTCCAAGTTCTTACAGTTTAGCTAGTCTATGAGAATCCTATATAAGATGTTCCTGACCATCGAGTTAAATAAGTCAATCAATAATACTCTTCAGACTGAACAATTTTTATTAAGGAACCATATCTTCAATTATTTATTTATTTATTATCTCTGAAAAACAACCACTGAGAGCCGGCAGACCAACTATTTTGTCTAAGGAGTCGCCATACCTTGAATATGCACCAAAAACTGACCATATCGCTGATCGTTTTTTTTCGTAGCAATGAAGCTTCTTCTAAGCCCTATAACTCCAAGTTGCAACCACTGAGAGCACCATTCACTTGAGGGGAATGCTCTACAACCCATAAAATTCTATCTGGCCGTATCCCTGATCGTTACAAAAAATCCTACGCCTTCTTATTCTATCCGTTCATCCACTTGGAAGCTACTATGCCATGTTCGGACGACCGATACACATAAACACACATGCACACATAGTTAATATATAAATAATAATAATAATAATAATTAACTCTTTATTGTACACCCAAGAAAAGACACAGCAATACAATAAAAATATATAAATGTGCAAAAGGCGGCCTTATTGCTTAATAGCAATCTCTGCCAGGCAACCTTCAAGCAGAGGAAATAGCAAATTCAAATATTAAGATAGATAGGGGTAGGGTGCAAATAAAAAAAAAAGAAATTTATATATAAATATATATAAGGGTATAAAATAAATAAGAATGTAATTACCATATACCATAATATATTATACACATATACCATATATATGCACATATACAATATACATACCATAATAAATTATACACATATAAAAATATCAGTAAACAAACATAACATACATAAATAAAAATATTCATATAAATATACATACATACAAATAAATATATATACACTATTATATATATACATATATAAAGAGCTATATGGTAAGAGTAAAATTTGTAATGGCAAAAAAAAAGGAAAAGAACCTAAATCTTAAAGTGACATAAAGTGTAACTTTAAGCGACGTTTGAAGGTCAAAAATAATGTAACTTTTTGTATGTTATAACTAAAAAACACTTACCTTGCCAACATTTTTGTTCCATTCCATAAATTTTCGTATTTGAATTGATCAACCACGTCTTTGACAGTTAACAAATACAATACTTCAATGTCCATTAATTCATTGAGAACATTTTATTCCATAAATTGCAGATATTTATTTATTTTACTCTAAGCAAAAAGTAAAGCTTCCATACTCACTCAATGGCACGCTTCCTTGACATATTGTGCCTAACTAAACACGATAATCGTAGATCTAGAAATATCCTTTAAAGAAATAATACAGATATTTTTAACATTTTAAAAATATTATTGCACACACACATTTGGGAAAGGAGTACGCTAATTTTTGTTTTAAAAATGCAAGAAACGACGGTTTTCAAGAGGGGTGGGTACAAATCTAGTTACGTTCAGCTTTTTATACGTACTCCAAACAAGTAAACACTTCTTCGACTTAGACAAACAAACTAGTACGATGGAAAATATCATATCAAGAAAGTTGAGATCTAAATTTCTATTTTCTAGAAATTTAGATCTCAAATTTCAATTTAAAAAAATCCTATAAATTGATATCAGACATTTCATTTTTAAAATAATACGATAATTTACAATACTTATTAAGAAATCGTATAAAAAAATTAACGTAGCGTGATTTAAATCCGCGCCTCTTTGAAAACCGTCCAACCGCTCTGACCAACAATGCCATACATTCTCTTCGAGCTACGTTGAAATTCTTATACGCTTATTACAATTTATTTATGTTGTAAATATTTTTCTTTCCTAAGTGTGGAATAATAGTTTAAAATTTTTATTTTTATTTAAAAAAAATCCTAATAAAGATTATAAAATATCTTTTAGGCAAAATAAATAAATAGATTAAATATTAAAGTAAAGATTCATAGTAATTTGATTTTTATGTCAAAACCAAAGCTCTTAAAGTTAGTTTAAAAACATGCGACAAGAAGACCGTAAAACGACTATAAAAAGCTTTTATGACTCTGTCCATTACTTTTAAGTGGACAAAATTGCTATTCTTAAAGCTCCCATGTTCATGTATGAAAATTTTTTATAAATTGTTTTATTATTAATTATACTGGTGTCGCGAGTTATTAACCTCGAATGTTATCAAAATTTATTTCTATCTTATACAGTATATTAACGTAATTTTCGATCGTTTAGCTTTTTTCCTTATCATATAATAATAAATTTACAAAATAAAGCTGAAATTTTCCTATTTCCATTAAAACTTTTAAAAAATTGCGTGAGTTTACTACATTATAGTAAAATAATTTCTTTTTATTGTAAAATGTGTGGAGTTGTGATAACTACATACTTAAAGAAAACAGAAGTCGATTGTTATTTTTTATTAATCTCTTAACCACTCAAAACTTATGTTTTAATTATAATATCTTTTTTTTTTCAAGTTCATTAAATATATTTTTCGCCCATTTTTAAATTATAACGTAGGCTTTCTAACACTGCAAATCGTCACGTCTCATATATACTCATAGGTGAGTGGAATTTTATAAATTTACAATTTGAATCGTGACTCGACTCTGTGCCGTAATATAAGAAATATTTAAAGTTTCCTCCGCGTCGTTATTGCTTTAGCGCGGTGTGCCGATATAATTTCCATATCTTATACGTAAGAAGTGATTTTCGATTAAACGAACTTTAAGAGCTTTTAAACTTTTTGGTGTGCTTATGGTAAAATATTTTTATTTGCTTTTTCGTATACGCTCAAGATCGAAATTCTTATATAATATTATACTGCTAGAATATATTGAACGGATGTCAATTTCTGACTATAAGTGCGACGGTTGTAGGTTCGATTTCCAATCGGAGGATTTTTTTTTATTTCTTCATTCTGCTAACAAGATCGTGGCGTTAAGTTCCACTACTCAAATATTTTAACACTATTCTCTCTATCCATCCTGCTACATGCGAAATACAAGGTAAAGTATTTCTGCAAAATTTTATCTACATCCATTCATTAGTTTTTGCGTGAAATAGCATTCACCCAAACAAACTTTCACATTTTAAAGTTTCTACTATAAAATATGAAAGTTTGTTTGGGTCGGTATAAATTATAAAATTTTAACTGATTTTTTAACAGTTTTATTATTTTCAGTATTCGTCCTCTGCTGGTCTCCATATATGATCTTCGATCTATTGCAAGTTTACGGCTACGTTCCAGACACCCAGGCGAATATTGCAATAGCCTCCCTCATTCAAAGCCTAGCGCCTTTAAACTCAGCGGCCAATCCTGTCATTTACTTCATATTTTCTAATAGGATTTTTATCACTTTAAGGTAAGTGATTTATTTGCACTGTAATACGACGGTTTTGGTATTGAGTTCGATCCTGTTTAAGTCGAGTCCTGTTTAAATGCCATGATAACCTTGGTTCACTAATATCTTGCTTATTTTAATAAAACATTTAAAGATAATGATAAAAAAGTAAGATAAGTCCAATTTAAACCCTAATATAACAATTGGTATTCCCAAAAATATAATCATAAATATACATTAAATGAAATATACCTTACTATAATACAATAGTAGCGTGCAAAACTGCCAGTAATCATATACCAGCAGGCATTATTTTGACATCGTAACAAAAATTATAAGTACTTAATGAATAATAACTAAATAAAATGGGGATTTATTAAGCAATGTTAGCCCTAAAGAGGGTTAAACCAGAACTAAATTAGTCTAAATATATGATTTTATGATATACATATATAATATCAATATTAGAAATTAAATCTTTATTTTTTGTTATGGATATAAACGAAAATCTTTCAACGAAATACATATATGTATATAAATTTTACACATATGTGAAACTCTCTTTTTACTAGATAATAGTGACTGTCGTAAATATTGAGTGCAGAAAGCTGAAATTTATTATTAGGTTCCAGGGGAAGTGAAAATTTGAATTTGACAACTAAAGCCATCTTCTCGTCATCGAAGCCCATCCCAACTCTATAATTTATGTTGCAAAAAGTATTTGTTCGATCAAAACTTTTTTTGTAATATACAGTACAATGTGGATTTTGTGCCTTACAAAATCTAAGAATATATTTCTCTAAGCTGTATCCAAAGATAACTAGCCCCAGATACTTTTTATTCTAGAACATTTTTTGCATATTAACTTTATGGCGCTGAAAAGAGGAATGTGAATTTGGTTCCCATAAAAGCTACAAGACGTTGTTCCTAAGCGTAAAGTAATAAAATTTTACTACTATCATTGTTCGATTGATCTAGTTACTTGGGATTCATGTTAATAAACCGGAACACGTAGTATGTAACTATAAAAGAAAGTAAGCCAACGAATTTTACATACTATTATTATTATTAGTTTTTTTTTCAAAGTTTTTTTCATGTGTTAGTTACGTGAAAATAAAATAAATCTAAACAACAAAATAACTTTGTAAAATATATATGTATAAAAAAATAGAAAAGTATCTGACAATTTGGTAAACAATAATCAGTTACCATCATAAAAAATCCAATATCAGCTTCACGCTGTATCCCGCACACAGCAAGGGAGGCAGAGGGAACCTAGTGTTAAGACACTCCGTTCCCCACTTTCCGCCGAATTCTGGAGGCATTGCGTGTTGAGTGGCGGAACTCAACGCCGCGCTTTGCATAGACTTTGCATAGAGCGAAGAAACGAAAATATAAATTTAAATAAATATTTAAGTTCCTTGAGTGGCGATAGAACCCACAATCAATCGCTTTTACAGTCACATTTTGTGCCCCTGCGCCACGACGGGACTCAATTATGCATTATTAAATTAAAACAGCCTTAACTCGTCTCAAATATTAGTTTTCATATCATGCATAAAACTAAAGCTACAAGTATTTATTGCAAGTATAAATTATGAAATGGTAGTTCGGTATCTTAGTCGTTAATAAACAAACCAATTACCCGACCGCATCGCCATATATCTTGCTGGGGTCCTTTCTTCGCCGTCTAAGACGCTAAAGTTACATTCTATTGGTATTGAACATGAGTTATGAGGAATGAGATAGGTGCATACAATGATCGTGAGTTTGAATCCAAGTTGAGGCAATTTTTGCGTATATACAACTTTTTTGTATACAATATATGCTTTATATTCAATATTAACATTCTTATTTGAAAAAAATAAAGTGAATGTGAAAATAATATTAAATTACTATATAGTCTTTTAATATTATATTTTTTATGTAAATCTGGCAAACGTTTCATGTATGTATGTCTTATACTTGATAAATAGACCAAAATATAATATAAGTGATACCTATTCCAAATTTTCTTTTTAAGATATTCGACAAGTATCTTAGACTTCAAAAGAATTTATATATATAATATTAAAGTACTAGAAAAGCTATATACTACAACTATATGAGAAAAACTTCGTATTTGTAGCCTTTCCTACATACAGTTCAAATTGTACTAAGAAGAGCTTTTCGTTAAAAAATACTTTATTTCATCTCAAGTTTACATTGAACGGCACTTTTAAGTCTTTATGACCTAAAAGTTGTAAAAATTTATAACAGAATTTGTGTTACCCTAGAGATGCTGCCTTTAAAATATGATGCTGACATTGTCAAGTTGTAAAGTGGAGCGAAAATATCATTTAAAATGCCATAAAATAAGTTTAATATAGTAAAACGCAACTATAAAGCAAAGGAAGGCTATTTTCAAATTTTATAGAAGAAGTCATTTCAGATATTAATATTTTTGCAACTTAATCTTTAAAGTTGTTTTCCTGGCAACTACGTATCATCATTTACTTATTAGAAAGCTATCGTAAGAATCGATTGGATTACAATATAAGTGAGTCGTAAGCAAGTGAATACAGTTCAAACCCTGCTAACATGACTGTAAAAGTGGCAGGTTGTGGGTTCGATTCCCATTTGAAGACATGAAATACTTAATATTTTCATTTCGTTTCTTCGGTCTGGTAACGTAGTGTAGCACGGCGTGAAATTCCGCCACTCATCACGCAATGCCTTCAAAATTCAACGTAACTGGGAAACAGAAGTGTCTTAATGAGAACTAATAACGGTGTCCTGACTCCCCCCAGGTTCCCCTTGTCTACCCTGCTTTGTGTAGAATAGAGCGTGAAGTTAAAAAAAAAAAACTTCTTTTTCATTACTTTAAAGGAAGAAAACGTAATTTAAGTTTAAAAATGATTTACATAAAACGCTTAGCGTGCCCAAAAGCCATAACGCGCTTCAAGATATTAAATTGTTACTTTATAAAAACGCAAATTGATTTACTTTGGGTTTTTTTTCAGAACAAAAATACATATTTTTCAACCTTATGGAGGGCTGTAGGCATTTGTCTCATAAAATATATGTGGTGTAATATGAAATTTGTAGGCAACGTGGGTAGAGTTGATAATAATATGATAATTTGTAGATATGAATAAGATATATTTACTTTATATTTAATTGGGAAATTCCTTATTGTTAGCACGTATAGTAAATGGTCAGTGTTTATACAAGCGAAATATTTGTAAAATATTAAAATAGAATTTTAAACAAATTATATTTATGACTAAGGATAATTTTATTAATAAACCAATTCGCGGGTAAGCTTCAGTGAGAAAGTAAGAAAAAGTGAACGTTATAAAAAAATCAAACTAATTACTATTTGTCTCTCTCTCTCTCTCTCTCTCTCATTCTCAACTTCACGCTGTAACCTGCACAAAGCTGGGTAGGAAGATACTCCAATTCCCAATAAGACACCTACTTTTCCCACATTCTCATTACCAATGCGTTACCAGAGTGGAAATGAAACCCACAGTCGTCGTGTTTACAATCGCACGCTTGTGGTCTTGCACTACGACGGCCTCAAAAAATACTTTTTATTTATAAATCATTACATATATTTATTAAGATTAAACGCAATATAAAAAAGCCACTGTTAAGAATATTGGCGAATTATATATCGGCTAAAGCAAAAAATAATATTTTTTTTTATTTTCGCGATTTTTACACATTGTAAATTAAATTCTTAAACTCGTTTCTAACATTTGCAGTGATCCAAGGTCGGGAGGAACACATTGGGTTTCCAAAAGTGTATAAAACTAAATAATTATATATACAAATATACAAGAACAATCCAGTTAATTTTAAATGAAACTCTTTTAACCGGATTAATCGCGTATATTTTGTATTATACATTTTTGGAAACCCGACGTTTCGAACTCTTTGCAGTAAACCGTGGTCACGGGTAGACTGAGGTGGCATTCGTCTGTCTGTCAGTTTATTCAGCTTCACTCTGCATCCCGTACTCAGCAGGGTAGACGGAACCTAGAGTTAAGACATTACGTTCTCCGCTTCTGGAGGCATTGCGTGTTGAGTGGCGGAACTAAACGCCGCGCTTTGCCTCGACACCAGAGCGAAAAAATTGTATAAATATTTCACATCCTCAAAAGGGGTCGCATTCACAGTCACACTTTGTGCCCCTGCGCCATGACTGGCCTCATATAATGCGCCTGCACCTTGCGCCTTTACTGGCAACATATTATTAAAATGTTTTTTCAGGAACATTCCACCATACAAATGGCTCTGGTGCTGGATGAAGACGGATTCACACGTCAATGAGTCGAGAGCTCACACAGAGCTCTTAACGTCATCTCATAGACGGACTCGACACGAACTTACTATTAGGGTAAGTTTAAATACAGAAACCGTATAAACCGTAAAGCATTTGACACTCCATTCTCCCTGGCTGAAACTAAAAGAAATATAAAAAAGATACTAGTATTATAAAACTGTGGAGTATGTTTGGTTCCACTGGTTCGAATCGCAACTTCGGTTAGAGGCCACGGGGGTGAAATAATTATTCAAATATGTCTTAGATTTTATTATCCTAAAAAAACATAATTAGTATTTTTTAGAAAAAATGTAAACCATGAATTAATGTGAACTAATGAGTTATTTTGTTTTCGTTTTACTATTCTGCAAAACTTTCTCCTAATAGTGACAAATACTTTATAGATAAATTTAAACGAAATGACATTACCTAGAGTTTATTTTTACCACATGCAACAAGAAGCTTGCGTTAAAACCCATTTTACCCGTAGCATATCAGAAAGCCTCATATATTCTAATTTTCAGTTACTACCGCCATAATTTTGAAAGAATAACGGTTTACTCTGAAACGACATGCTAAGGACGGCCTAAAGATACGTTACTTATTCAAAATTAGCTTCTCCGTCCATAATACTCTTTTCCCCGGCGACCATAAAATCTTTGGTAAAATGCCAGGATGAGACCCAAATTACAAACCTTAATGAACATTTACAATCCTACTTTTATATTCATAGTCTTTTTCATGATGTTATCATCACTATTATTATGGCCGACGCGCGACGTAACGTTGACGTCTTCCGAATCAGCCTCCTTTATAAGCGCTTAAGCTATTTTTAGTGAAGCTGTAAATATATTTATTTCCATTTTATTATCTATATTAAAATCAGTTAATATAACAAGTTGTTTGTCGCAAAGTTTTGTGAGATCTTTTTATATTATTTTAAATTATTTTTTTTAATACGTGTAAGAGAACAAAGTATTGTAGTAATGTTAGGATAGCAATTGTTTTAGATATATATATATATATATATATATATATATATATATATATATATATATATATATAATACTAATTTCGTTTTTTATGTTACAATATAATATGTAAGAGAGTATAGATTATGATGATTCTTCACGTTTTCCGCCCTCCATGTAAGTTCAAGATTCAGTTTCACACATTTTTTATGTATAGCACGATAGCAAAAGAAACTTATACTTAGGACACTCTGTTCTTTACCTTAAATCCATTTTTTGAGAGAATAAAAATAATTTAAATACAATAATTTTCCCAAGTAGGGACTGAATCCACGTCCATCGCGTTTGTAATCTAGCACTGATCCACAGCGCCGCTTCGGCCCGACTAAAATATTTTTCTATAGCCCTCGACAGTGTTATTATAGTTAATTGACTGTCTTTATTAATTACTTTTAAATATTCCATTTGGGAACCTTTATTAGGCATCGCTTTTAATCTTTAGTACTGTCGAGGCAGGTCAAACAATAGATGATCCTTATCACTTAATTGGGCTCTAAACGTCAAGCCAGATATTACAAGTATCATAGACCTATACAATTAAATTCACAATATTATTTTATTATTGGGTTTCTAAAATTCGTTCTAAAATTTGCTTTATTCATGCTTAAGATATGTATAAAAAAATTTTTGGCCTGTCATGGCACAGGGTCACAAGATTGCGACTGTAAACGCGACAGGCTTGAATCCAAATTGAAATGAAATATTCTATATATTTAATAGATGATGAAAAGCGCGGCGTTGGGTTGTGCCACTCAACACGCAACACCCCCAGAATTCGGAGAAAAAACGGAGTATCTTAACGCTAGGTTCCCAAGTTCCATCACAGTGGACACTCTGCTATGTGCAGGATAAAGCGTAAAGCTAAAACATTATAACTTTTAACAAAAAAAAAACGACTTCTTCTATTTCAATCGGATCCCATAATCAGAACCTGAATAGACTTTCATCAAACTATCCTTGAATCTTTTCCAATAAAAAAAGAATCATCGAAATCGGTTGGGTTGATATACTTAATGTAAATTTAATACTTATGTGATTTTTTAGACCAGTCGTGAGTCGTCGTTTTGTGATGCCAGTCGTGGCGCAGTGGCACGAAGTGTGACTGTAAAACCGACTGGTTGTGGGTTCCATCCCCACTCGAGGAGATGAAATATTTACTTAAATTTATATTTCCATTTCTTCGCTCTGGTGTCGAGGCTAAGCGCGGCGTTGAGTTCTGCCACTCAACAGGCAATGCCTCCACAATTCGGCAGAAAGTGGGGAACGGAGTGTCTTAACACTAGGTTCCCTCTGCCTGCCTTGCTGTGTGCGGGATACAGCGTGAAGCTGATTTTTTGTGATTTTTTTAATGGATATCATTGTCAAAAATGAACCAAATTAGGGACTATTATTGAATCATCAAAATCGATTCACCCAGTCAGAAGTTCTGAGGTAACAAACATAAAAAAAATAAAGTAGCATTGATAACCTCCTCTTTTACAGAAATCGGTTAAAAAATATTTATGATGACAATTTTATAAGCAATTTATTTTATGACTCCAATTTTTTCTTTTAAGATTCCCTTAATCAAATTCATTTCTGACTATCTATCTCTCTTATATGGAACTCAGTGGACAATAGAACTTATGGAAAGAACCGCGCTTATTAAATTCGGTCCGCTGATTGTTAATTTGTTAGGTCAAAGGTATAATCCATAAATAATACGTATATCTAAATATTATAATAATTCACAGGTTAAAAACGATAGTATGAAGAATCAAAAGCAGCGTCTACACCAATGCAACAGCTCGAGGAAAGTACGACTTCATCTCCCCGATAATAATTTACAAATCAACAATAACTGCCACCCACAGACGCCTGGGCGACCTGCCGATACGTTTTTGTAAACAAAAAAATCTTAATATTACTTTAATTCATTATTTATTTACATATATTTTTTGTCAGTGATAAAAATTTAAATTATGGTTAAAACTGTTATTTTTAATATACGTAGGTTCAACTTTTTTTTTTAGCTTTCTACTACAGGATACTGAATATGGATAGTCTTTTTATTCAAGCAGTCGTCTCATTAAGAGTTCTAAATCAAAAACTCTACTTGCTTAAGGTTAATTTCCTAGCTTTACGACCAATTACTATACCAATTACTATTATGGTATTGTGTGTTGAATGGCGGAACCTCAAAAAGAGTACCAGACCCCAACTTGACTACCAGAGTGGAAAAATAAAAATAATAATACTCCCCTGAGTTGGAATTGAATCAAAAACAATATGATCATGTAAAATAGTCATTTTATTTTCTTACTATTAATAAGCATAATTGAGTATACAATTTTATAATAATATAAGATTTAATGATAAGAATAATAAATATTATCAATGTGAGTGTTCATAGTATTTAAATGTTGTCATTTCGTGTAAAATATTCATTGTAGTGTATTAAGCTATTTTTATTACAGTTATTTGATGTAAATGCTAACTTAAAGTCAAGTATCAAATTATGTTAATATGTTTAATGTTTTTTTAGGGTTTCGTACCTTTTAAGGAAAAAAGGAACCCTTATAGGATCACATTCTTTTCCGTCCCTCTATTTGTTTGTCTGTCTGTGTGTATGTCAAGAGCCCTTATCTCAGGAATGCTTGGAGATATCAAGGTGAAATTCAAACCGTATAATCAAATCTACGGTTAAAAGATTTCTTGAAAAAAAGGTTATATAGGTATCACTACATACAAGGGGGGCAAAATTTGGTATTAAAGCAGTTAGTTCGAATGAGTGCTCTGGCTCAGCTAAGCTTGAATTTCAGAAAAACCTCGAGACTTTTTTGTAGAGAACCCTCGATGGCCGGGCCCGACTCGCGCTTTTCTGGTTTCTTTTAAATTACGTATGTATGATCCCTGTCTAAAATAATGGCAACAATTGTAAAAGAGATGAAAGAAGTCTACAATTATAATCATTTATAATAAAAAAAGTTGTTTTCTGCAATTAAAGTCATTTCTTCAGTCTTTTAAGCAGCCATTTTTCATTAATAGAAAACTATTTTTTTTTTCAAGTTGGTTTTGTATAAATACATACTTCATGGTGTTTAATTTATTTCAAATATTTTGATACATTCGATGTTGTATAGATGTTAGATATAATATGTAGGTAAGATAAGAAAAAAATACTGTAAGCAAAGATACAGGGAGTAATGAAAAATAGTAATAAATTTGTTTGTGTTTTTTGTCATATATTGCCTGTTATATAAATTAACCGATCTCATTAACCAAATTAATTGTTAAAATTGATGTATATGTATGTACAGGCAGGAATCTGTCCTGCATATAGCAGGGTGTGCATGGAGAACTTGGTGTTAAGACACTCCGTTCCCCACTTTAAGCCCAATTTTAGAGACGCTGCGTGTTTTTGGTGGATCTCAACACCGCGCTTCGCCTTGTACCACCGCGCAAATGAAAATATTATTAAAAAATAATTAATATTTTTTTAATAATAATACATTCCTCAGTGGGGATCGAAATCACAACCTTCGCGTTTGCAGCCACTCGCTTGTGCCCCTGTGCCACGACAGCTTCAATTTGTAAATTTTAAATGATTGTGTACATTTACTAAAATAAAAACAACTGAAAAAGATACAGTAAATGAAAGTTTGAATATTTTTAAACGGACATTAAGTTTTTACAGGTACGAATTTGACAAAAAATTCAGATTTTGTAATATCGATCTTGTTTTTGAGGCCAGTCGTGGCGCAGTGGCACACAGTGTGACTGTAAAACCGACTGGTTGTGGGTTCGATCCCCACTCGAGGAGATGTAATATTTACTTAAATTTATATTTACATTTCTTCGCTCTGGTGTCGAGGCAAAGCGCGGCGTTGAGTTCTGCCACTCAACACGCAATGCCTCCAAAATTCGGCAGAAAGTGGGGAACGGAGTGTCTTAACACTAGGTTCCCTCTGCCTACCCTGCTGTGTGCGGGATACAGTGTGAAGCTAATTTTATTTTTAATTTTTATTTTGATCTTGTTTTTAGTTGTTTCTTTTGTGATATTCAATTTCTCGCGTTATGCTTGCTAGGCAGGGTCAACTAAGTGACGCATTATCTAGGATAATGAAACTAATATCTCATTTTGTCAATAATAACAAGAAACAGAAATAAAGAACGCTTCTTAAATTATTCGTATATGTAAAAATTATTATACTTTTTAAAAATAATTTTCATATAAAATATAAATATACGCAAAACATGTATGGTATATAAAACGAAATGTGCTAAAGTGGAGTCAAACTCTAGTCATTATGCATAATAATAATATATTCTTACATTTATTAATTACCGTTTATTAATGTAAATTTATTTTATACTGTAGATTAATTAATAAATAAATGTATCAACATTTTAATGAAATTGTTTTATTTTATATACGTATCTAAACGTCTTCAGTTCTGTGTGTAAGATTTGTAAAAAAAATCAGAGGGAACCTAGTGTTAAGACACTCCGTTTCCCGCTTTCTACCGAATTCTGGCGGTATTGCGTGTTGAATGGCAGAACTTAACTCCGTGCTTAGCGACACCATAGCGAAGAAATGGAAATATAAATTTAAGTAAATATTTCATCTCCTTGAGTGGGTATCGAACCCACAACCAGTCAGCTTTACAGTCACACTTCGTGAAGCTGCGCCACGACTGGCCTCTGATTCTCTCTCTCTCTCTCTCTCTCTGAATTTGGCTAATATTTGTATATTTTTCATTTAACAACAACTGAGCTAAATTTTGAGTTCACGTAATGTGATCTCGCAGGCCGAGTCATAGTTTCATCGGTCAAGGTCTTGTACAACGCAATTTAAATATTTTGTTTTTTCCAAAAGCTTTTATGAATTCTTTTTTAAGCATAATATAATATTTATCTAACTGTGATCTTCAATTTTACGCAGTATCCCGTACGCACCAGGATATGCAGAGGGAACCTTTTATTACTTCGTACACTCCGGTCCCCATTTTTGCGCCAAATTCTCTCAAAACCGCGCTTTCCGCGACACCAGAGTAAAGAAAATTTTGAATATTAAATATTTCATTTCCTCGAGTGAGAATTAAACACACACCCGTTGCGTCTACAGCAACACAACTTTTTTTTTTTTAAGCTGTTTAAAGAAATATTAACTTAATGACGTTTTTCAAAAAGAACTGAGGCATCAAAGGATGTTAATGAAAACATTAATTCATTGTTCCCTTTCAAAGAGATCAGTGTATCGCGTCATTTAGCAGAAACTCTAACTTTCAAGTTAAAACTTTTTTTAAGGTCTTTTATGCTACTTGAGCTTTGAATCGAGCCTCACGGTGATGAATTATATCAACATATTATAGTATAGAATTATTTGTCTCAAATAATATAACATTTATTTAGATTTAAAGAAAAATATGTTTAATAACATGACTTATATTAAATAATTTATTATAATTTATTTTGATTTAATGAAAACTTTTTTATATTTTATTTTTAAAATCTGTTATACTAGTAATTACACTAGTACTAGTACCAGTATTTATGTAATCACTGATTAATAAAAACGCATAGAGACCTTATTATCATTGAAAATTCAAACTATGTACGTACTTATTTAATTTTGCATATTCGAACAATTTACTTTACTTACATTAATATAAATACCATCTTAGAAACATATTTTTTTCTATCGTTTGAAGAATATAGAATCAAAGAGACACCAGTTGGAATCCTAAAATATTCAATTTTTTATTCATAAATAAATCAGCTTCACGCTGCATCCCGCACACAGCAGGGTAGGCAGAAGGAACCTAGTGTTAAGACACTCCGTTCGCCACTTTCCGCCGAGTTCTGGAGGCATTGCGTGTTGAGTGGCGGAACTCAACACCGCGCTTTGCTTCGACA
This sequence comes from Heliconius telesiphe telesiphe, assembly GCA_018249795.1. Lineage (NCBI taxonomy): Eukaryota > Metazoa > Arthropoda > Insecta > Lepidoptera > Nymphalidae > Heliconius > Heliconius telesiphe. The sequence goes on along the minus strand of DWLH01000057.1, from coordinate 12,729 downwards.
CTAGAGCAAAGAAATGAAAATATAAATGTAAATAAATATTTAATTTCCTCGAGTGGGAATCGAACCCACAACCAGTCGATTTCACAGTCACACTTTGTGCCCCTGCGCCACCACCGGCCACATTTTTTTATTCATAACTTCAATAAATCAACATGGTAAAATGTTTTATAACTTTACGTTGTATTCCACAAAAACTAGGGCAGAGGCAACCTCGTATTAGGAAAATCCCAGGATATTGCGTATCGAACCGGATTTCAACGACGCGCTATATCTTGTTACCAGAGCGTGAAAAGTAAAATAAATATATCACTTCTCCAATTGGCAATCGAACCCACAACCGTCGGATTCAGACGCTGCGCCACTACGTAACGACGATCTCAAATATAGGTTCATTATATAGCGTACATACTCACTATAGATTATCTCTAACTTATAATATGATAGAAACTAAAATCCTAGAACTACATTGGTAATGTGGTGTAAGACAGAGAAAAATCAATGTCAGAACACTTTCCGCAGGGCCATTGAAACCGAAAATAGGAAAACCAATCTAATGGAACAAGGGAAATAAGCGAATTTGTACGATTCCTTATCACTATTGGTTACGTAGTGACCAATGTATTGCGCAGTTACCAGCTATTCAAGTTGGGGCAATTTTCTTTGATGTACGTACGTACGTTGGGTAAGATTCGCAATTACTATGTATGGACAATTAACATATTGGGAAAAGTTTGATTATAAATGGATTCGTAATCACCTTCGTGGTCTAGTACGAAAGTTTCTTATATAATGCGATAAAAATAAGTTCAAAGTTTAATTAATATATTTGATTTTTTTAGGCCTCACGCCTTATTTAGTTGTATTAAATCCCACTTCAAACGCTAGTATCTAGACTCAGCATTTTCAGTACCGGAACTTAACGCCGTATTTTGTCTACTATATCGGGAAATTGATTCGCCTGGATAAGAATCGTTACCACAATCATCACAGTTGCAGTTAGACGCTGACCCACTGCGCCACAACGGCCTCAAACCACTTTCTGGTCTGTAAAGTATAAATGTATATTTGCCACAACGTCACTACATATTATTAGTTCGATAAATCAAGTAAGGCAAATAACGTCATATTCCGTAGCTATTGAGACTATTTTACGCACGATTAAAGAATTACCCGAAAATCCCTTCAACACAACAGCTGACATTTATTGCTCGGAAAAGATTGATTGGAAAAAACATTAGGAAAGTTTAGAGACCAGTAAAATGTCACAACGATTTTAAATTTCAAACATTTAATAGATTATAAATTGTTTATTATTTATATTGTATTATAAGTAACTGAGATGTTTAATTGTTTTCAATTATTTATATAGAAACAGTGTAGCGTCTTTTGCCTGTAGGCTTAAAAAGTAAAAACTTACCAAAATCATCCGTGATATATGTAAATCAAGTATATTTCAGCTTAGGAACGGTTAATGTTTTACAAAATAATTTCATATTTGAGATCTGGGAAAGGGCATGTATAACATACATGTAAACTATGTGAAACTTTTTTATTTTTAAATCACGCTGTATCCCGCAACAGCAGGATAGGCAGAGGGAGCCCAGTGTTAAGACACTTGGTTCCCCATTCATTAATTTTTAAATCTTTTTTATTATACTAGCTCAAATTACAATACACTTCTAAAACTCAATTAAATAAAAAGTAGTTATTACATACATTTTATTTTCTGTCATATGAAATTTTCATAACATAACTCATATTATATCATATATAAAGTTTAAGTAACATTATATTATAAAGTTTAAGTAACCGTAACTTCGTAACGCAGGTTAACACTTGATTTATTCTTTTATGGATACCAATATTTCAATAGAAGATATATTTTTTGGGGGAAAATGTATTGAGAATATTTTTTGTTGAGTCAATAAAATGCAAATACGCAAATAAAATTGGTTAAACTTGTATGAATAAAGATGTTAGTGCTTATAGAGTTCAATGAATTATTCAGAAGAGATCTGTTACTATACCTATAAAGCTGTTATGGAAAAATTGAAAACTGTAATTTGGTTCGTGATTTGCAAAATATAAATCTTAGGTCATGACTAATTAGATAGACGTGATGTTTTACTACATTATTTTAATGATAACGTCTCGTCGAAATTGTTAAGTCTCAGTTAAGGCTCGTCGTTCTTACTTTGACTTAACTAAAAATTTTCTGAATAGTTTTATCGAGTGATTTAAATATTTGATTCCATAAACAATTTAAAATGTATACATTTTTCAAATTATGTGTTTTTTAATCTTTCTTAACACAATACAAAATAAAATCAGACTCACATTGATTGTGATTCTAACGTTTAAATTTTTAAGGACGGACTTCAACGGACGGACGTCTCAACGGACTTTCGCCTAAGATGATTCGAGAAAAAGATCTGACTTCCAAAATAAATATGCAACGCTTAGATCATGCAAATGAAGTCAAAAATATACATTTATTTATTATTTATTTACTTATTATATTTACTGCTTAATAAGTTATTTCAGTAAGGATATTAAGGAGATGGCTCTTAGCTCTACACTATGTCTTCCTAGAACATATAGGCGGTATATGTATGATTTTTTTACAATTTAACGTACAGACAAAAGTATATTTTTATCACAAAATTCTAATTATAAGTAATTTTAAATGCCCGCATTCATATATATTAACATTCCTATAAATTTCTACAGCTACTTTGTAATCAGGGCTAGAAATTTATAGATCATTCAGTTTGTCTTTATAATATGTATATTCGTATGTAGATTTTACTTTATACATTGTCGAAGCCTTACACTCGAAATACATTCACGTACATATACAAATTTGTAAGGAGTTCTTGCTCAATAAATTAACTATTTTATTGCTGTAAGAATGAAAAAGGTGAAGTAATTGAATAAAGGCCGAACCGATTGGTGTCTACATTTCGGTAGAAAATATTTAAAAGCGAAAACGAACATACTTTCACTATAATAACATTTGGTTAGGCAAGAGTGTGGTATTAGTGCTATCAGATTAAAATTTTAGCCATACAAATAATTTGTATCTCTTGTATGTATGTATTCATCATATATATGAGATATAGATTATCTATATATATAAAAGGACATGTACCTGACTGAGGTAAGACGCACGCACAGCCGTAACCGCTGTGCGTAGAAACGGGAAATTGGGACAGATGTTTATTTTCATAATCTGGACATCCACTAAGAAGGGATTTTGAAAAATTTTAACCCTGAAGGGATGAAATAGGGGTTGAAACTTTGTATGGATTTTTTTTAAATCAGCATCGTTTTTAATAAAATTTGAAATTTAGACTCTTAAAAATATTTCATTGAACACGTGTTTCATGGATTTTTAGAACTCACCCCCTAAGGGTTCAAATAAGGGGTTGAAAGTTTGTATGGAAAAATCTTTAAATCGCCACCGATTTTTATAAAAAAATAAATTCAGACTATTAAAAATATTTTATTGAACACGTGTATCGTGGTTTTTTTTAGAGATCACTCCTAATGGTGCAAATACGCGGGCGAAGCTGCGCAAGCCCACTACACTATATATATATATATATATATATATATATATATATATATATATATATATATAAATCAAATCAGCTTCGCGCTGTATCCCGCACACAGCAGGGTAGGCAGGCTAGTAGTGGCGCAGGGGCACGAAGTGTGACTATAAAACCGACTGGTTGTGGGTTCGATCCCCACTCGAGGAGATGAAATATTTACTTTAATTTATATTTCCATTTCTTCGCTCTGGTGTCGAGGGGAAGCGCGGCGTTGAGTTCTGCCACTCAACACGCAATGCCTCCAGAATTCGGCAGAAAGTGGGGAGTGTCTTAACACTAGGTTCCCTCTGCCTACCCTGCAGTGTGCGGGATACAGCGTGAAGCTGAATTATTTATTTTATTTAGATTATATATACTTACGGGAAATAGCGAAATAGCCATAATCACCATGTGGACCCAGAGCGCAACACTAGTAAATAACAGATCATAAAACATAATTTATTTGACTAAACCAATCAAAAATTGAAACTTCTAACGTTTTAAGATATTTCTCGTAATAAAACCCATTATATTTCCCCATAACAGTTACATCTGAATAAAAAGACATTCACAAATATTCGACTAAAACTGCACGCAATAACAGTCGCCCATTGTTTTCCGCCGTTATACGCGGTCCGTTGACAGTTGAAATGTTCGTGAAAATATGTTTCGTGTGTCGAATAGGAATTGGACTAGAATCAAAATGGGTACATTTTTAAATTTCTTTTATATCTCCTTCTCTATTATCCTGTCCTACTTCCTACAAATATTATAAATGTGGAAGTTTGTGTAGATGTTTGTTGCGTTCACGCAAGAGCTGTTGGACGGATTTAGATGTAACTTTACAGGCTACAATTTAGATAAAGAGTTTTTATGATTTGTCTATAGCCAAATCATAAAAACTGAAATTACATTATAACTAAATGATATTATAATATGACAACAAGTTTAAGCGGCCAAAGCAGTGTTTGGGTGGCAAGTATTAATATATAAAAACAAAATAAAAATTACTATTGTATTAGCTTATTAATAATTTTTAAAAGAATAATTAAAACGTCGCATCACCACAAGCCATCTCGGTTTTTAGATGTTATTTTATAAAATATTTATTGTATGATAAAATGTTATACGATAGTAAATAAAAATTTAAAAAAACGCTAGCATTAAAAATAATGCATTCATTTATTAACAGATTTCAATAAAAAAAATATGATAAACAAAAAACAAAACCCGGCTGCATAAAACTAAAAAAAGCCTAATAATTTATAAGGAATAACGCTTTCTTAAAGGCCTTCTTGTGAAGATTTAATTGGTTGAAAAATAGGTCCCTACTGTTAATTCCAATGAACTTTAAGGTTTGTTTTTTATTTATGCATTCCAATTCTTTTCAATTTTTTTATTTTTCTTTATATTGTTTTTATTTTATACTTTTTGGTTAGGATTTATTGCCTTCATTATTAATGTCGCACGAGCCAACAAATTAGACAAAAATCCAGCCCTTATAATTATTTTATTCACTTTTGTTACACACTCCAATTCTATTTACATTTACAATACTTTAATGTTAATTCTAATAAAGACCTACTTTAACGGTATTTTAAGACGTAATGAACATAAATGCATTTTTTTTCGACTTGGCTATATCGCTTTTGACGTGGGATGTTCTTTATAGCGTCACCGGGGGGTGAGGCGCTCGCCCCTAAAGAAAATGTACGAGCCTTGATGGACGCTCGTGAAGGGTTGGCGGTCGCAGGGGACTCCCCTGCGTACTCTAATCATGAGTGTCGTATCTCTTGTGCTTATTTGAAATCCACCGAAAAGACACAGCCCACTACCGCCACTTAATACATTTAGTAATCGGAAACAAAATCAAACGACGTCTTCTCAATTACAGTGAGACCTATGAATATTAAGGGGAATATTTAGAAATAATGCTATAAATAATATAAATATAAATAAATTATGCTATCATTAATGAATGTCATAATCTCTATATATAATAAGATTATAGATAAAAATATTTTGTCTGTACATTTAGTAATTTTGACTGAAATGGATAGAGGGACACTTTAAAAGAATAATAGAAAGCAAATTTTTTTTTTAAATTTCTTGTCTGTCTGTCTGTCGATAACTATGTCCACATTTTTCTCTGAAAGTACTGAACCAATTTACTTAAAAGTTTCACCATTGCTTTGTTTTAACTCAACTTAACTTACTAGTGTTTGGTTCATCAAAATCGGTTCAATAAAAAAAAAGTTATCGTCATTTGAATGAACTCAAGGCATTAGTTTGCCTACGAATGTAATATATCAATCGCGCAGTCTAAAGAATGACATTTGAAACGTCTTGGTTATATGACTCTTGATAAAATTATATATTTTTAAAGCACTATTATACAATATTTTATACAATAAAGTAAACAAAATTGAATTGTTAGTGGAGATTACCTTCATAAATCATAACAGTTAAGTTTAAATCGTAATTAATTCAACACAGAGATAAAGAACGATTTGATATTCAAAGACATATCAAGCAAATACATAGATTTTTTGGTTCGTTCGTTCGTTTGAAATAAATCTATATAAAAATACCTAAAAACATCCTTTCTACGTGTACTCTGTAATAACTACATATTTACCAATTGTACATTTAGCTAATAATATGTGTAACTAATTTAACAACTGTACAGGAGTTAATATGCAAACATTACAGTTATTTTACAAAGAATATTATGAATCCTTACCCAAATCAATAATTTAACATTTAAGGCTGTTTCTGAAGCAGTACTTTAAATAATTAAGTGACATTAGCACATTTAACAGATTTTTAAAAAACATAACATAGGTAAAAAGAACGTAATGTTACAAAAATATATACATATAATAAATAATTATCTTTATGTATATTTTATGAATATCAAATATCAACATTGGTCGTATTTTTTAGTTCAAAACAATCAAAAATTATCGTAATTTGTATAAGAAACAAATTACGATAATGTCGTAAAAAAATCATATTAGAAATCATTATAGTTGTCAATCAATTCTGCTTATTAAATCAATAATCATGTATTTAAAGCGGGCGAAGCCGTGGGCGGGCCGCTAGTAACAAATAAATTTCGCAATCTTAGTAAATACTACAGGAGAGAATATCGTTGAGATTTGAATCCGCTCCTACTATACCCGAGTAATAAAGGCCAACTAACGAAATAATGAAGTTTACCTGTTGTAAGTATGAGAAGGAAAAAACCTGAAAATTGTATATTTCTAAGGCAAAGAAACGATATACGCGAACATAAGTTGGATGGTTGACTAAATATGTTTTTTTTTAAATGATATTTTTGAATTTACAAACACCCACACTACATATATATGAATACTCACAAAAATGCAATATTCAACTTAGACTTCGCGGAATGTAAGTACTAATATTTAGTTAATTATTTAATATCTTATATTCAAAAGTTTTGAAGTTAGATTTGTTTTATCTAATTCACTTAATATTTAATAAGGTTTTTATCAAATATGACAGGGAATAAATAGTTTCTTTTATGTGGAAAATACATAGGGTCGTAAATAAAATTAAAATAAATATTACCTACACCACAGTGATAAATATTTTCTATTATATTAATATGTAAAAAATACGTATACTTATTAGAAAATATCACCTACAGACATATTAATTTTATGCTTCACCGATCTCAATTATACTCGTATATACTCAATATTAGGAATGGATCTTTTCATCCTTAGACGATAATTTGCTATATTAGCTCAATAGTAAGGAAGAAAGCAATTTGGTTGTGTCAGTGGCCATCGGGGCCGATATGATTTATTAAGACCCCAGTCTTCCTTGACCTTGTATCGTTCGATACTTAATCATTCTGAATCATTATTCAAAACAAAAGTTGTAATTTTTCTGAAATATAAAATATTCTTATATTTTAGGTTTTAGCTTTTTTTACCAAAGTAAATATTATGCTTTTCTGCATTGTCCACCAAAGTAACTATAAATTGTATGTAGTTATTTAATTGATCCATGTATGCGATGGTATAGCTGGAGTATGACTGAGCGTGGTACATTCAAATCAATTCAGGGAAATATTTGAAATGCGTTGAAAGGAGACTGAAACGATTCCATACATTTTTGGGCCCAGATTGTAAAGAGATGAAAATGGTATGATTTAATAGACCAGGTGATGGTGGTTTTCATCGTCTTAAGGTCGTAGGGTATTGCAGTGTCCAGTGGCTATCCCACAATTCACACAGCGATTCATATCCATAGCGTGGTGGTCGTTAGATCCAAAAGATTTCGGTGTCCAGTGGGGAAGCGAGGGTCGTACAAAGTAGGCAGAGTCAAAATCCGTGAAAAAAACCGTTGAAAATATCAAACAAACGGAAAAGCACTCAAAACGCATCGACACGAACGTAATGAGAGAAACAATAAATGCAAAAAATCATTAGACAAAGTGTCATTGTCAATCAGCTGTCACGTCTCTCATTTAAAATATAATTGATTTTAATTGGTTAAGGATCTAAAACTTACTTTTTTAATTTTTCTCTACTTCCAGATTCTCAATTAAATTATTATTTGCTATTCTAAAAATAAAAAAATATAGTAATTTTTTAGACCACATCTCAACTCTTTACGTTTTGGCCTAAATGTTTCAGTCTCCTTTATCATTTAAGACAATATGTCCTTAATTAAGCCAAAGGCAAAGAATGGATTTATGTCTAATATGAACAAAATATCTATTCGAGATATCTCTTGATACCATAAAATTAAAATCATTTATTGTATTCAATTTAGGTATGTACATGTCAGTATAGTCGCGTTATAAAAACAGATAATTCTATAAAATTTTATTTCACGAGTTGTTTTCGAAAGAAACATTTAAAATTAATTTTAAATTATAAAATGCAACTCCACGTTTTTCCCTGCATAGCATGTTGGGCAGAGAGAACCTCAGTGTAAATACGTTTGGGACATTGTGCGAGCAGCGAGACTCAACGCGCTGTCTGATTAGGAGAAATAAAAAGATTTTAAATATAATCATCGCTAGAGTGTGAATTGAACTCACAACCGCCATGTTTACTGACAGACTTTGTCCCACAGTGCCACGAAGACACATAAAAGAATTATTCTATTGGTTAAGTAAACAAAATAGTACATGCATACATATACCAAATACTAGTCAAGATTGCTAGATAAGCCTTGCTCGTAAATCTATGTATGTGTAAATCCTGGGAAATATTCCAAATGTAGCAAAGAAAATGACAGTCCCATACAAACTGTCTCGTAGGAATTCACCACTCATTTGTCAATGAAATAGTGTTGTTATTATTAAATTTATTATTTTCATAGAAAAAGCGATTATTCAATAGAATGTTTCAATGTATAGGGTATATTACTGTCATGTCTATAATAAAAAAAACGAGAAACAGAAGAAATTACTTATATTTGCCTACGTTAAAAGTATCATCGTAACATCGTCTGACTGTAAACACAACGGTCGTAGCTCCAATCTTAAGTCAGCGTTAAGTTCCGCATTCAAAATGTAATGTCATGAATTCGGGTAGAAAACGAAAAACGAAGTATATTGAGTTGAGCCAGTAGAGACGCAGTGGCACAAGCGTGCGACTGTAAACGCGACAGGTTGTGGGTTTGATTCCCACTCGGGAAAATGAAATATTGCATAATGCATAATGCCTTGCGTAATGGCTCCGGAAATTTTAGGCAGAAAATGGGAAACGAAAGTGTCTTAATGGGAACGGATATGAAACTATAAAAACTAGATTCTCTCTGCCTACTTGCTGCAAAGTTTCAATGACAACGGATCGTAAATAGAAGAAGCGTGGCAAGTATCATAAAACACAAGCAACGGAGTTGCGGTTGGGAAATACTAGTATATAAATGTAATTACAAATAGCACCTTTTTAAATAAATAGCACCTTTTTGCGTCCATTAAACTTGTACATCAGAATAGAAAATCTCCAGTAAATTATACATAATAATCAACGTATAAAACAAAAGGTCAGAGGAATCTGTCCCCGAGCGGGAGGTCACTGCCGGTCACATCGTAAAAAGGAACGACCCAAAATATTATATATAAAGTGACAAAATCTTTGCTCACTATTATTCCACGAACAATCGATAGAAGCTATGCGAAACTTTTATTAACTTATATTTAAAAGTTATCTTCATTATTGTTTTTTTCTTTCAACATGTCAATTTTGATACAACAAATGGTCACTGACAATTTCTCTTTAATGTGATACGTCACGTTGTTCTCTCTCTTTCTCTCTGCTCTCTTTCTCTTTGCTCCTCTTTATGACACATAAAGGAACATTTTTAATGATTGATCATGGAAACATACATAAATATTATTTAAACTAAATTTTATCTCAGTGTACTTTAAGCTCGGTACACCGCAAGTCAATTCAATTATTTTTTAATTTATTTTATTTTAACTAGGCATATCTTAACACTATGGGTCCAGGTACCCACTTGGGCACCTAGTGTTAAGATTCCATTCCAAAGTGGCGGAACTCGACACCCCGCTTCTGCAAGGTATCCGAGCGGGGACGATTAAAATGTTAAATATTTCTTTCCCTCTAGTAGGAATCGAATCCACAGGCGTCGCATGTTTGTGCCGCTGCGGCACGACATATTTAATATTAATATCTATTACAAGAACAAAATCTATATATAACTATTTATGAATAAATGTTCATACAAACGTATGAATTAGAATATATAATATAAGTATTATAGCCAAAGGGTATTTTTAATACATTTTTTAATAAAAATATCCTATATCCTTCTTAATACCTTTCAGAATATGTGTACAAAAGTTCACAGGTGAAAGCGTAACAACAAACTTACAGTCATGTTTATCATATTAGTGTGATTTTTTTAATTTATTTTTCAAATTATATATTAATAAAACAAATTTAATAAAAACTTTTCGGGCAACAAAAAAAAACATTCCAATCATAATTGTCAATTAAAAAATCAAAGCATTTCTCATAAAAATGCTGACAAACAGCTCGAAAAAGTAAAACAAAAATTCATTCAACAAAATATTTTTTTATTTATGGCACAAAATCAAAAATAGACATGAATACTTAAATTTTCACATTCATCAACGTCGGATGATTGATAAAGAGTCTTTTCAATTTAGCGAGCGAAAAGAAGCAATGGATAACTTTGGTAAGATATAACGATTATTCAGTAGGAGGCCGTCGTGGCACAGCGGCACTACGTCTTATTTTAAACGTGACAATAGTGGGTTCGATTTTCACTTGCAATAATGAACTATTTCCCCGCTCTAGTAACAAGAGAAAGGACGACGTTGAGTTCTGCTGCTCAAAACGCTGTCTCTATCGTGGGGAACACAATGTCTTGATTCTGCCTAACCTAGTAAAAAAAATATTAATTACGAAATTAATATTTTTTTATTCAGTACGTTGTTAAGAAAATATATTATACATAAACATATTTATTTCTTTCCACTCACTTATCTCATATATTGACAATTTTATAACAATGAAAATACATAAGTTAGACACATCGTCATTATTTTTTTATCAGCTTCACGCTGTATCCCGCACACAGCAGAGTAGGCAGAGGGAACCTAGTCTTAAGACACTCCGTTCCCCACTTTCCGCGGAATTTTGGAAGCATTGCTTATTGGGTGTCGGGACGCAACGTACGTCAACGCAGCCGAAAAATAAATTTTAAGTAAATTTTTCATTTCTCCGAGTGGGGATCGAACCAGTCACACTTTGTGCCTCTGCGCCACGACTAGCCTCACTATTATTTACAGATAATTCATTAGTATCATCTAAGAGATATTAATAAAACACGTCATAAATTCGATGATCAAAATGTCTTCACTGAAATATATCGTTTAAAAATAAAAATAAAACAATTGTGCAATAATATTCCATTCCAAGCTTGACTTATATTATTTAATTTTAGGCTATAGAAAGCTTATGCAATTCAAAATTTATAACTTCCAATATTTGGTTTAAACTTCTATCTGCACACGAGCCGGTCGTTTGTATGCACAGACCATTTTATACTCAACACGTGCACCGAAGTTTGATTCTAACAACTACTGTAAATGTGGCTTATCGATTAGGTCAGTTTGATAAAGATTTTTTTTTGGCTGTATAGTCAAGAGTATTTTCTGGAGCTCAAAATAGTCAAGAGTATGTTACAATGATTTTTTAAATGTTGTTGCTACATTTTATTGTTAAATAAAAGTTAGAGTTGAGGCCGTTGTGCCGGCAGGGGGAAAAGCGTGAGACTGTACACTCAACGGCTGTGGGTTCGATTCTCATTTCAGCTAATGCAATTGTTAATATTTTCGTTGCCTCGAGCTGGTATCGAGGCAACGCGTTGCGTTAGGTTCTGCCACTCAACACGCAGTGCCTCGAGAATACTGCGGAACAGAAGTTTCTTAATGGGCTATGTGGGGGATACAGCGTGAAGCTATAAAAAAGAGTTAAAGTGAGCTTAAAACATGAACAACTGGACTAAGAGAATCTGATAAAAAAAAAATTCCTCGTTTCGCCTAAACAAATATAATATATATTAAACGGATGCTATATTGATAGGTAAGGACGTAAAGAAATCATTGTTATCATCTAACGCCGAAACGCTTGAAGACAAACAACTGTCTCAAGATGTTTTCGAACTGAAAAGGAATGAATCTCTACATGACATAGGAGGAGGAGCTCCCGTCCCTAACATAAAGAAAAGAAAACGAAATCTACGTCCAAGACAAATGCCAAGTGACTCGTCATCGTCAAGTACTCTTTCTGGTTCCGTTCCAAATCTACCAGACACAATTGGTAAAGAAGATTTTTATGATGCATACGGAAGTTTGCATGAATTCAAAGGTTTGCTCATTAATCATTTTCTCGTGTTGCAAAATTTTGTTTATTGAGGCTCCGTTCCTGTATCAGAATAGCGTAATGTTATATAGCCTTCCTCAATAAATAAATAAATAAATAAATAAATAAATAAATAAATAAATAAATAAATAAATAAATAAATAAATAAATAAATAAATAAATAAATAAATAAATAAATAAATAAATAAATAAATAAATAAATAAAT